>JAKLLW010000565.1:0-29627 GCA_022814695.1 Neocatenulostroma microsporum
TCGTCCAGGAGTGGAACCTCGTTGGATACATTGCGAGGTCTGTTGCACAGGTCAAGCACAGTATTGAAGACGCGTTTCAAGCGGGCAAGCCGGGTCTGAGGATCATTGGCAACAGTCTTCGCTGAGGTCCTCCTGGGTGCTTGGGTACCGATCAATCGTGACCAGAAGTCCATATCGTTGGCCGTCGCATCATTCTTCCTTAGAGGTTTCCTCCTTCCCGCTCGGATGTTGGTGTTGCGCCTAAGGCAGAATCGTGCTTACTCAGATATCGCGGGTTCACCCGTTATTGCAGACTAGCGTCCCAAACGCGCTTCTGTTGACAGGGGGTAGGACCGGTGAAGATGATCGATACTCTTTTTCAACTTCACCCTTCATTCAACAGTATAGTCGTCTCCTCAGCACGATCGCAGCGCATCTTCAGGGTAGCGCCGTGTTGAGGGTATCGCAAGCTGCCCAGTATATCAAGTCAACTGGAATCTTTCCCCGATAGCGGACCTCGCCAGTCACGAATCCTTCAGGAACACCAATACAACGCTTCCCTTCGCGCGCGCAGCCATGGACCGGTGTGGTAGACGAAGCGCAGGGACCCTGTAGGGCAAATTTGCTTTGCTAAGGTATATAAGCCCCGCGCAATTTGCAAGATATCTCGCTGAGAGCGAGAGCGAAACCGCTGGAGTGCTGTCTCGGAATCAATAACGGCCTTTGAGCTTCTACCCTAGGACAACACAATAGCGATGACAACAGACTTATGGTAGAGTTTTACATCGCGGCCCCGACTGTCAGTCAACAACTATGCGGTACTGGGGATTCGACCATGCTCAAGACAGAGCACACCTGGCTAAGGGTACGATGGTGAAAGAATTCTAGCGTCGGGGCCTATTGGCGCGATCAAAAGCCGCACTGGCAAGATTTCAAGCTCTTGGAGGATTCCTCGTTGAAGCGCTCAGCACCCCGTGGTTCTGGAACCCGGCTTTGAACACATTCTTCCTGCGCGAAGGCAGGCGGTACAAACTGTGAGCTCGCCGCGGCCGAATTCTTTCCCGTCGAACCCGAGGCTTACACTAAGGTACGAACATTTCATGACTGATTCGGTAAGCTCGCTCCCTGTGTTGGAGCGGCATCATCCGTTTGCGAACCGTTCGCTTGTTCGACTCGTATTGCTGCCAGGGATCCCAATGCTCTTCGAGAGCGATCAGTCGGTTTGTTGAAGACTAAGGCATGCGGAGTTCCCTAAAAGCCGCAAAGCCCTATCTTTTACCAGATCCTTCGTGAACTCTGCGGCCTGCCAATACCCGCCAGGCTTCGTGCCTGTACCTATCGGGTGTACTGTGCCTTGGCCGTACTCTTGTAGCGCCCGATGCCTACAGATTCGCATCGACCGGCGACTATGCAGATGGTAGCAAGCCCACAACGCTGCTTTGAACAAGGAGTGTTCACCAGCGGCCAAGGGCAGGATATTACGACGAGGGCAGTTCGTCCTAGCCGCCGCCCAGATACAGAACGACGCTGGAGGTCTTTTTGAAAACAGCTCAGTGTTCACGACAGCGAACATAAACAGGTCTTCCCATAAAGCTAGCAAGATGCGCTGCAGAACACTCGTGAGATACCGGCTCTTGCGGTCAGAGCTGATGGCGTCGTTGCTTTTACCCAAGGAATGAACTCAGTGAGCGAACCCCAACACAACGGAAACTGAAGCCAGTATTATCTATGACCTTGGTGTCTGGGCCGGCATATCACCTACCGTAGGTATCATCCGCAAGATCGTCTGTCCTCTCTTCCAGCAAACCTGCACTCAGATGGTTTTTGCCAACAATTCCGTCCAACTCTGCCTGGCGAGGCTCGAGCGCATTCGGTCTACTTGAGATGACATCGTGACGCAAAAGCACGGAGAGGTCGCCGCTGCCGGCTGATAATACCAGTTCTCGAAGCATTTAGCAGTTCAACAGATCCGATTCACTGATCAGGGTTGTAGCTGTCGCGCCCCTCAGTGCTGACACCTTCGTAGCTCCTTCCATGACACCACTCCATCTTCGATCTGTGATGATCGTGACCGTGACGCTCATCGGGCATCAAGTTACTAGCTAAAACGCAGCTTCTGCGGCCCGAGGTGGGCTGAAGCACCGTGTATTGGGCTCCAGTGCAGCCACTGTCTGTACTCTGTAGTTGGTCCGTAGCCTTGTTTCGCGCATTTTGGGCGTTCACTCTTCACTTCTGCTGTGGCCATTGAAGCCGGGGCGATCGTGGCACCAATGGGCGATGCCGCGGCGCACGATGCAGTAGCTAGGGCTATCTGGATAGCTTTTCCGTCGTGTAAGCGTCATGCAGGGTGGTCCAATAAAGTCTGCCTTGTTGAAGTCGTTGCCTTAACGCTAAAAGATGTGGTGGTCCGCTTCCAAGAGTTACATACCCGAAACGGCTTCCCTGTCGTGATACCCTGCATCGGCTGGACAAGGCAGCCTTGCGCTACACCCGCACGGCAGCAGGTTCCTTCTGCAGACGTCAGGACTAGAAACTTGTAACAGGGTAAAGAGCACTTCATCACAACAGGAGTAGCATATGTATGCAACGTACAACGAATGATGTTTCAATTTACTGGAGCACAGCTTCACAGACGGAAGCAAAAGCCTTGCCAACAGATCTGGAACGGCCCCGATTGTCCCACCATCTCTGGAATCGTGCTTCTGCGGCACAGTATTACGGCCTCCTTCCGAGTAGACGCTTCGTACCGCGGATGTTGACAGAGCATATAGTGGACACCTATCCCAGGACTGTCGCGAAATAAGAAGGCGAATTACAGCAGTCTGCATGCATCCATCGTAATTCAAGCGGAGCAACGTACAGCGGAGGTCTCCATTCTAAGCCCTTGCGATGTCCATGCGGCTAGCAATTCTTTCTTGAAAGGGTGGTACGCTGAAGGAGGGGCTCGACGACCGATCAATCTGCAATGTTCGCAGTCGTTCGAAGAGATCCAGGACATCGGAGCAGTGCTTTTGTTGGTGGGTACCTTCTGGCGCGGTATGTCTTGAGGATCGAATGTCCAGAATGCCAACTACAATGCGATCAAGTGTGCCCCTTCCCAGACTTCAATTTGGTAGGCGGCTAGTGGCAAGTGGTTGAGCAGTCTTGCTCGACCGCATGTGAACGATCAGAACACTAGGAGAAACGCCTCGCGCAAAAAGACTGCGAAACAGTGTTCCGTCGAACGCAGCCACTGAACGGTGATCAACGTTCAAAGCGTTGTTGACAGCGCCAATGATAATCTCCACTGGAGTGAGGTCCAGCTGCCTTCCGCGAGCAATCAGCCATGAAGTCTGAAAATCGTAGGCGATTCGACGTGGCGAGTGGAGGCCCCGAGATTGGCGTATTGCAATATCCAATCGACGGCGAAGTCGTGCTGAGCGTCGGACGGGACCTACGGAGTGGCAAGCGGAATGCGAATGCCGGGTCATCAGCCGTCGCCACTGTTGTACGGCGTGATGCGCAGGATGGGCTCTGCATCTGCGTATACCGTCGCCACCTGCAAGATTCCTAATACGAAGTGTTTTCTCGACAGCTGAGAACTCAGTCGCTCTCGCACTGCGCTTTTCGCCGATATGTCGGTACGTCGGTACGGCGGTAAGCAGCGCGAAGGCCGACTGACTGAATCCAACCTCGTGCTCCAGAAGGTAAGACAGGGAGTAACGACGGCGCTGGATGCTCGCTACTGTATCATAAGGACTGTAGATGTTGTGAAAACCAGTAGCCATGTAAGGAGACGAGTACTTGCCTTGTTGGTTGGTTCATTGCATCTGTGAGAACGAAATGACCGGTTTGCTGGACCAGCGCACCGGTCAGCATGGATAGTGAGCAGCACTGTCAGGTCAGATGAAATGATGCCTTTTGGGCGTGTGTCTGCTGATGAAACGGGGCGAAGAAGGCAACGAAGGCTTTTTGTAATAAAGCCGTCAGAGGGCGCCGGGCGACGAAGGACTGGCGGGGTTTCAGCATGCATGGCGCAAGGCGGGCCATGGGATGAGATCTGCCTTTAGGTGAAGACTGCAGGCTCGTGCATGAAGGCAACGAGGTTCGCAATTTCAGATAGAAGAAACAGCGCATTTCCACCCACCCTCGACAGCTCCCTCTTCTCATGCTCTGGTCTTTCTTTCGAATGGACTTCTCGCCGAGATACTTACCTACGTCACCTGCCTTCGAGCGTTTACCCGGGGCTCCCGAACTCAGCCTCCAACATTGCGACGCCGGCATTCTTCTTGCTATCTGAGAACGGTGGCGACGGCGGCCCATGAACGAGCAGAAGAGGTCGCGCAGGCAGTCGAAAGTGTGCAGAATACTACAGATCTTCCATCTGGTGAGTCTTCAGCCTTTTCAGCCTTCTCCTCTGTATTTCATTCACCGGTCTGCAAGTCACCTCGCATTTTCGGCCCCCACCTGAGCTTGCCGGCAAGGGCGGCCTCAGGCTAAGATTGGCCAGACACAAGGCTGACCCGATTAGTTCTCGCCCCATTACCCAAACATCTGAAGCTCTTTGGTCGATATGGCCAATCAGCTGTAGCTGCATGTCTCTGCTATTGAAGCTCCTCGATATTCATACGAAGACAATATGGCCGACGTAAACTCTGCATACATCCGACATCTGCGTAACCAGCACAAACAGAAGACAAGGTACGGGCACTGTGTTCGTTCGTACGGGTTGCCTGCCTTTCAGTTATGGTGCTGCCTAGCACTAGTAGAGATTGCCACGGTCCGGTTTTGGCAACTGGGCCAACTCGCAGGTGCTAACACAATTGTCGCAGAGGCGAACCTTTGACAGGCAGCGACGCCACTCCAGGACATGAAGGCGAAAATGCGGCGCAGGCAGCCACGTACGTCTACCTATCGCATCGCATGACATGGCGCGTGCCGCAAAGGCCACTTTGATTTGCGTTGCGCGCCACGCTTGACTCACCGCCTATATACTAACAGCTACCGCAGTACGATACATCACACTCCCCAGGTTTACGATGAGCCCAAATCATACGAAGATACACCAGGTTCATCGACTTCTGATGAATCGATGAATAACCACGGCGAGAATCTAACGCCGCCAGAGTCTCCAGCTCAGCAAGATTCTCCGACCGCGGAAGTAAACATTGGTCGTCTTTCCCTGGAACATGACGAGCATCTACGAGGTTCGCCTATGGCGACTCGAGGGCGCGGCATCCTCAGTGCTGGACCGCTGACAGCATGTAAGAGGCCTGCCAGCTCGGAACCATCCAGAGAACTAGGTCGGCAGTCTCCAGGTGCCAACAAGGCCAGCAGAAACTCTCATACTGCCGGGCAACGTTCACCAAAAGGTGCATTACGGGGCCAGAAACAAGGCCGAGGCGCTCAGAAAGGTAACGTGTCCAGGGTGCGCGGTCATCACGGGTCGACTGATCACCCTCACAGACATTAAACCCCGTTACCAACAGCCACCGTGGCACGACAGTGGCTACGAGACGGCGCCTTCTCGGGCAGCGACATTCCAGCAATCACAACAGAAACCTGATGACACTGTTGTCCAAGCCCCAGCGACAGTCGCTGAGAAAGCTCATGCACCGCCCAATGTTAACATGCCTTCTGCCTCTCGACCACGGGGTATTTTGAATATCCCTCAGAAGGCACGATACCCTGGATTGATTTTGCAGCCGGACTCTTCTCCTATATCCGAGGAACAGCTGACTGCAGAGATCAAGGGGATCTACGCTGGACTGGTTATGGTAGAGGCAAAATGCATTAATATCGACGCAGCCCAAGCTGCCGATCCGAGCACACAGTTGGATCCAGGACAGTGGCAAGCGCTCATAGCACTTCACCGTACGCTATTGTACGAGCACCACGATTTCCTAATGGCCACTCAGCATCCTTCAGCAACTCAAGCGTTGCGTGCTTTGCCGACGAAGTACAGCATGCCGGCTCGTATGTGGAAGCACGGCATCCATGCATTCCTCGAGGTGCTGAGACACCGGAGGCCCGACTCGCAAGACTATATGCTCAGCTTCATCTATTTGGCTTACCAGATGATGGCGTTGCTGTACGAGACGGTGCCAGTCTTCCTTGACACCTGGATCGAGTGCCTAGGCGACCTGGCTAGGTACAGAATGGCCATAGAGGAGGAGAAAGAACCCCACGCACAGTGGGGCGGAGTGGCTGCCTCGTGGTACATCAAGGCATCTGACCGCCACCCACAGGTGGGGCGCTTGTACCATCATCTCGCCATCCTGGAACGGCCAAGCTTGCGCAAATTTGCCTGCTACGGAAAGTCACTCACTTGCGTTGTACCCTTCCCGAACGCCCGTGATTCTTTGGGCACCTTGTGCGGCCCAATTGCGGAAGAGGCCCAGCCTGCTCGACCAATTGGTCTGCTGACTGAGGCCAGCTTCTGCAAGTTGCACGCCGACATCTTCCTTGCAAAGCCAGAGAGCACGATCCAAGATGATTACAACAAAGCTATCGGCCTGCTACAACAGCCAGACAGCTTCCGGTGGCGAGACTGTGGTGTCCCGCTAGCCGTAGCAAACATTTCGGCTCTCCTCGGATACGGCTCGCCCTGTAACCCGCTACGGATAGCTGCGGACTTTACCATTCAACAAGCTATTCACCGAGCACGGCCATCAGGTGCTGCAATTGCACCCATACCCGCGCCAATATCGACAGACCTCGACAACGCCGAGTCCCGTCGGCTGCTGGTTACGGCCAAGGCTCTGACGCTCACCAGCTTCCATACGGCTCTGCGCTGTCTGTTCGGCACCGCACCTTTGCGAGATTCGTTGGCGTTTGTACATGTGACATTATCGTTCATTCACTTTGTTTCACTGGCCGAAAAGGAGACCGAAGCGCATTCTGCGACTCTTCACACGGCGTTCACTTCGCTTATCGGGCTTTCTGACATCGCATGGAGCGATGTGTGCATCTTCCTTAACGCTTTGGCCCAGCTGCACCCAATCACCGCTCGCATGATTCAGGCAGCACAACAACAAGTCTGGCTGCAGCCTGAGCGAACAGGAGAGGGCAAGCCGCTGCCAGAGGACTTTTCCATACGCGGACTGGTTTGGGCATACTTTTGTTTCGCTCCGGGCTGGTTCCAGACAGAAGACGAAGAGTGGGCCAGATCTGTGGAGACGGCTAGTGTGCACAAGGCGAGGGCTGAGAGGTCGCTATACTACGGAATACGTCTGGCATTCGTAAGTGAAACCCGCTCCGACTGCCACCAGCTGTGCCTAACAGACACACAGGAAACCTCATACCTTTCATACGATGCCTCCAGTCGCGCCTTCTCAACAACAGTGACGACCATGAGCACCTCCGCCATCAGCCTGCAGTCAGCCAGCGCAGCTACCTCTGACGATCAGTCCCGCCGTGCGGCAGCCTCTTCGAAGGCGTCATCATCTCCGACAGCGTCAGCTCCTCGCTCATCATCCTCCGATGGCGACTACGTGCACGTGCGACGCCCAAGCCAGCCAGCCCCACAACCTCCTGCTGCGAGGAGTTGGGCAGCTGTTGCAAAGGCGGGCGTGAAGCCAATGAAGTCTACGAAGCCGACAAAGCATCGGCCCAACGTGGACAACGTGAAAGTTATGGATCCAGATACGATGCATTGGGAGGCTGAGACTTGAGTCTCTGGCCACCGGCTACCGGCTTGCTTTCCTTGCATAGCGTGGAGTTGGCGTCGAGACGTATGGTGTAGAGGAACATGGCGTGCAGGCGCTCTGGTGTGGCGGAGTCTTGGAGTAGAGGAGTTTGGTGTGGCATTTGTGTCTTCTAATCAGGCTAACCCGCATGTAAGAGTGCGGTAGATTGTATATGTGAATATATACATAAGACACATTGAACCCTGAAAACTCGCACCTCTTCCACGCCCGCTGCACTCTACTGACGCAGATCACCGGCGGCTCAAGGCGTGAAGACACCAGTTCTTGCTACATCTACCAATCCAATCACCTCTGCAGGAAGTGTCCCACCTTTCCAGGGTGACAGCTATGCACAGGGGTGGTCGCCAGAGCACCCACTGTATCTAAGTGAGGAAGAGAGTAGGGTTTTGGCTCCTTGAAAATCATCTTCTATGCTGATGTTTGGATCCATTGAAAGGTGATAGGCGACAGTGAACAGGCTCCGCGCTCAACCTCGACGATCTCGTCGACGGGGATTGAAGCGCAAGAGAGGCGAAAGATGCAAAGCAGGACGGTCCGACTGAGCAGTCCCAATGTCTATGAGATCTATTCCGACTAGGTTCGCTTCAAGCTGTGTGATGGCAGGTAGACATGTAAACATTCAGAGCTGATATTAGAGGTTCGAGGGCTGGCATACCATATCTCGACGGAGATCATCGTTGCCAACTAGATATCTCCAGCACACTATGCTCGGGAAGAGGAGCAAGTCTACACAGGAGCTTGGAACGGTACAATGTTATTGGGCAGGAGAGCAATACAGCTGAAGCACTCAGCCAGTGCCTAGGGCTGCAGCATGCCATCCACCGGTGAGGAGACTGTTGCAACATTCGGGACAACCAGATCAGCCATGGGATTTTCCACCGGCCCTTGCCGTGATGTCGAATAGTTGTGCAAAGCGACGTCTGAGCGAGCAATCTACTTCCAACGGCCCTACACTGATTTCGACGATGGAGCAACAGGCGACAACGAAGTACAGTGGACGACGTCGGAACTCAACATGCGACCATTCCACATGGCGAGCCGTGCTATGCTGAGAAGCCAAGTCTGCTAGCCACACTGGAGAGTTTCCATGCCTTAGGCGTTCTGCTATGAAACCCGAGCTAAGTAGAGCCTCGCCTGCCTTGTCTTCCTCTGCTCAAGCAGCCGCGATGCGCTTGTTCTTGCTTCGATGCCCTTCCTACAACCTTTCGCCTATCCGCCCATCCGACCATTTCCGCAACCTCCAGTGTAGTCTCCTCGTCGCACTGTCCTTTTCTGCTAGCCTCCTCGAACACTCGTACTCGAGTCATCATCCAGCGCGGACAACGCCCATTCTCCTCATCTTCCTACGCATCCTCTATGTCCTAAGACTCTTGAATGGGAACCTTCCGTCCTCAATGAGCAGCTTATAGTGCTTCATTCCCTCCTCACCATGCTCAACGACCACCGCACACCTCTTCACCTCGCCCTCCACCGCCCCACGCCACCGTAACTTTACCATATCACTCTCCATACCACCCTCATAGCCGACCGCAGCCGCAAACATCCTGTTTGTCTCCGGCGTGCAGATCACAAGCTGAATCATATCCCACTGCTCCTGACTCAACCACCGCAGCCACCTCTCCATCGCCCTCCGCATCGGAAACCGGACATGTGCGACATAAGGGTTCCCAACCGAATGCATCCGGATCGAGTCGAGGACTAGGCTTTCAGTGTCAACATCCGCGATGTGGATCTCGAAGATGTTCTGGCCGTAGTATACTGGCAGCCCCTCAGAGCGAAGCTTGCGACATGTGCGGGTCAGAGCTGGCTGATCGACGGCTCTGATGCATTGCGTGGCTTCGGGGCGATAGTCCATGCTGTGAGCAACGACGATACTCTTTGGCTGGATGAGCGCGAACTCGTAGATGCGATTGCGTGATTCGGGAGGTAGGTTCAGGAGTCGGGAGCCCTTCTTTGGTAATTCCTGCGTCGGCTTGCTCTTGATCGACTTGGGCCATGGAACGATGACATGGGCCCTTCCGCCGAAGCTCTCATCCCTCCTGATCATTTTCTCGCCCGTGATCTTGTCGACGATGGCGTACGAGACGTTGTACTTGAGGGTGGCGAAGCAGTCGGATGAGAAGAAGAGGACGTGTGTACTTCACAGGTAGGAGAGAGAAGGCGCCTCGACGACTGGGCCGTCTTGCGGGCCAAGTGCAGTTGTGAGGTCGATATGTCGGAAGTCGGTGTGCTATACCAGGACAGAAAATCATTGAGATTATCAGGTATACTGTGCGTGCTACTCCCGCTAGCGGCGGGGAAGAGATTTTTGAAACGCGCGAGGGCGGCACGAGCCACTAGCGCCATGAGATGAAGTGAAGTCAGGAAATCTGGAATGCAGAGCCGTCAGCTCCAGCGCACGCTAATACGAATACTTACACATCGAGGTGAGCTCGCAAGTGGTTCTAGAGGGAGGCTCTTATACTCCGTCGTGCGCTTTGACACGCTTTTTGCCCCCGTATAACCGTACACAGCCTTCTTTGGCCACAACGGGATCCTAGACCTTTCCTCTATGGCGGGCTTAGTGCGGGAAGGACCAGATCAGAATCTACTTGACGTGGATCATATGACCCTATCCACCGCCTCCTGAAGCACATCCTTCTCCCCGAACGTCAGGTGGCCCAACCACTTCACCACCCGCCGCAATGGCGTCGCTCGAAGATATCGTAGAAGAGTCGCCAAGCGGTACCTTCCCACTTTGTCGGCACCCGACCAGATCCTACTAGCGCAGAATCTCCACATCCGGTCCGTAAAGATCATCAGGCCACTCGACCCAAGCCAACCGTTCACTGTTGCTTCTTTCCGCCCGCTCCCTACTTTCACCCAGATACTCCCGTGCCCAGACAGATAGCCGCTAACCATCTGGAAGCCGCAGCGCTGCAAAGGAAGTCGTTTACTCGCAGAGCAAGGACTGTGTCCACCTTGCACATCCGCCGGCGGCGGCGCCGCACTTGAAGATACCGCTTCGGTCGTCGCCTTTGGACGGCCAGAGGTGACCGAATCCCAGCGTCCGAGTCGTCAGCTCCAAAGGCCTTCCGCCGATTGAAGGTAAATTTTTGAAGATCTGGCGGCTGCACGTCTAGCCTTCACAGCTCAGCGCCAAACGCCGCGCAATTCGTCATGCATTTCCCAGTCCTGTACTCATCGCTAGAGATTGGAGGATCCCCCAGATATCCTGGAGCCCAGCCCAGGACCCAAGTGCTCGAAGTAGGTCTGCTCTCGTGGCGGTGCCATTCCTCCGGTGACGGCGGTGGTGTTTTCGCGGATAGAGCTGGGCGCCATTTGTGGTAGGTCTGGTGATCTAGCGACCCGTTTGGAGCCGAGACTCGACCGCACCTACGAGATACCAAGGGATAAGAGTTAGTTCAAAGCAGGCGCAGCCTACCTACAATTCAGCAGAGAGGAAACCGGGAAGGAAACAGTGTGGTGTTGATGACTAAACCTCCACCGGCGCTTCCATTAATGCTTCTCCCTGGTGGTATGATAGGGCTCTCATTGTAGAGCTAAGCCAATACAGATACCGGGAAATTGCGGTATTCGAAATCTCTCCATCTAGCCGGAGCAAGGCTACGCATATCTTGGCGCCAAAACATACTTCATTTGGAGGTCTTGTTGGTCCGTCTGACTCTGGTTCGGTCTGAAGCGACTTCATGGTGAAGGATGAGCTGGAGAGCCTGGAGAAGCAGTACCCATAGCGGCTGCAAGTGACGTACTGCGTCTCAGGCCCGGAAGTGAAGCAAGAAACGCCGAGCTTGTGGGAAAGCGCGAAGTACAAGAAGGAATGCATGGACAGCGCAGTGTTGAAGGAGGTGTTTGGCGCGGTGTTGAAGGAGGTGTTTGGGCGCTCGAAGCAGGGTACTTGGGGTGATGAGAAGGGCACGAAGGTCTTCTTGTGCAGGCCGCCAATTGGACCGATCATACTAATACTTCAGAATATCCAGACCAGGTGTACCAATGCATACCGGGTCTGAACGAGTCAAAGACGCCAATGGTTGCTCTCTGCCAGTGTAAAAGTACGACTACCTTGGCATCATCACTGCCGCTTCACATTTTCGCAGGCATGACTGCCCTGCCAAGGTCCCGTTCCGGACCTGCTAAGCACCTCCCGCCACCACCTCGTTCTCGCTCAAGGCTTGTGCTCGCCGGATGGCTTCTGCTCGTCGGTGACTTTGGAGTGTGTTTGTATGTCTGCCTGTCGCTCGTT
The DNA here is from genome assembly GCA_022814695.1 of Neocatenulostroma microsporum. Taxonomy (NCBI): domain Eukaryota; kingdom Fungi; phylum Ascomycota; class Dothideomycetes; order Mycosphaerellales; family Teratosphaeriaceae; genus Neocatenulostroma; species Neocatenulostroma microsporum. The sequence continues at coordinate 11,911 of JAKLLW010000565.1, forward strand.
GGATGTGCTCCCCTTTCAGCGCTGCTGGTATTGGTCATGGTAGGTCGGCCATCGTAGCCCCATGCTTTCTCGTCGGTGCGGACTCGATCATCCGATTCTGATTGTGGTGATGTGCCAGGTATCTCCGGATAGCCGAGAAACTTCACGTTGGCGGAGGGCAGTGAGGATCTACGGATGTTTGGCTGTCGCCCGTGTGAAAGTCACGCAACCCTAATATCTTCGCGAGTCATGCGAATCCAAAAACCGGCCTCGGCTTCAGAATTGCCGGAGCTGCCACTCTCTTCGACTCGCAATATGTATATATATATATATATAGATAGCGAAGATGTCTCTGAAATATGGACTCAACGTGAAGAGCTCAAAAGCACCTCCAGCGCCACGGAAAGCGATCTTCGACGATGAAGAGGAAGATGAGCAACATGACGTCCCACCGCCTCCCAGCAGGAAGAGCGGGCCTTCTGCGCCTGGCAAGCCTCCCAGCAGACTAAAGAAACTCGATGAGTCTCGGGAAGATGCCTCATCCATATCCGCCGCTGCCAAACAAGTCAAAGCAGCAGAAGAAGTCGACGCCTCAATATTCGACTACGACTCCTTCCACTCGGCCAAAGAATCAGTCACTGTCGCCAAAAAGGAAGCTGCACGGCAAGAAGCGATCGAGAGGAAGCCGAAATACATCAATAACTTACTCGATGCAGCGGCCAGACGGAAACAAGGCCAGTTGATCGCCCGTGAGAAGCTGCTGCAAAAGGAACGAGAGGCCGAGGGCGATGAGTTCGCGGATAAAGAGAAGTTTGTCACGGGAGCTTATAAGGAGCATCAGGAAGAGGCGAGACGATTGGAGGAAGAGGAGAAGAAGAAGACGGAGTTGGAGGAGAAGAGGAAGAGGGCTATGGGCGGTGGAGGGATGCAGGGGTTTTATCGGACGATGATGGATCAGACGGAACGGCAGCATCAGGAAGCTGTAGAAGCGGCGGCCAAGCTTGAGAAGGAGGGTGGAGTCAAGACGGAAGCTGGTGGTGAGGCCAGAGATGGAGAGGAGGATAGAGTGAGCGATCTGCGAGCGAAGGGTGTTCATCTCAATGAAGAAGGGCAGATTATCGACAAGCGGGAGTTGCTTTCAGCGGGTCTAAATATCGCTCCTAAAGCTGGGAAGTCTGGAGCTCAGGGCGCGGACCACCTCAAGGCACGGCCAACGACCCAATCAGCATTCCCGAAGAAGGATATCGGAGGGCAACAGGCATCTCGAGAGCGGCAAACCAAGATGATGGAAGAACAACTAGAAGCCCAGCGGAAACGAGCTCGCGAAGAGGAAGAAGAGGAGCGCATTCGTCTCGAGAATACCGCAAAGTCTCAGAAGACTGAGTCGGCCGTCAGCGACGCCAAAGCGAGATATCTAGCGAGAAAAGCGGCCAAGGAGAGGGGCGAAGGATGAAGGTGTACTCCGTCTGTTTTGCCCGAAACTGCGATATCTCGGAGTGTACGAACGATATCCACGATGACTTATACCCACCGACTTCACGCTGAGATGCTGCACGACTCCCTTCCAGCCCGCTCCCTGCGATCAGGCTCAGCAAGATAGCTTCACAGGTATGCCTAACATCTCTCTCACATCTTTCATCTTCACACAAGGGCTGTCAATCAGGACGGCGAGCTGGACTTCTGTCACCATGACTAGCTCGTATCAAAACACTATGCCCGAGATTGATGCGCCATGCCTTCGCGCGGGTGCGTAGTATGCAAGTAATGACATGGCTTGTCTTCTTTTCCTCCTTGGACTGGTTATGTAGTTTATTGTGTGTACTGACATCTTGTTTTGTAGTACATAGTGTACGATGAGTAGCGATCTCGAAAGATGCCATACCCGAGTCCATCTCCGTATACCCAAACATGCGCACTCGCAAGACCATACCAGGATTCCATGGCTCGTGATCTCACTAATGCCAAAGGTCCAAATTCTGGACAGCGTCGACGATCTTGACCTTTGCGTGGCAAGGCCGTGGCTCCTGCCGCAAGGAGAAACTTCGGCTATACCAATTGCTGAGTAGATGTCAACGGGTAGCTTAGCCGCTGAATGCTTTTGCACAATTGCTTTGCATCCGTGCATTGTCCAAGTCTGATCAGCGGACGAAATGCCTCCGCGAGACGTAGTATGATCATTCCTCGATTCGAAGAACTCAGATCATGCTTGAGGTGATGTTTGATCGTCCACAGTCGCTGAGGCGGCATGACTCGCGACGCCTTGAACCTTGCCTGCCACAATTCACTTCAAATCTCTCCCGTGAAGTTCATGTCCTTGAACCTCGACACTTCGATTTAAATCAAGTACTCCAGTGCGATACAGTATAATATACGCAAGAGCCCTTTTCGCGACGCAATGGCCGTATATTGATTATCGGCCATTGGACTTCCTGATGATGCACGAAGTCACGGGTTCTGTCACCGCCTTGGACGCCTGAGCTTGAACATGTTTGCTTATTTTCGTCTTCTGCCTCACTGTTTCTTTCCTTAGTAAAGAGGAGTTCAACGATAGTGGACGGTATGGCGATGTCAGAGAACAAAGCTCGCTCTCTGCGAGGCGAGTTGTACTATGCCTTCACACCTGAGCTGGTAGCCGACCGCCGAAGATGCTCGCAGGCCTGCCAGCGCTACAACAATTGCGGTGAAGTGTCGAGGCGGAAGAGGGTGGAGATATGGCGAGAGTAATCTATGCCCACCTTCCCACCACCTGTGCGATGCCTGACCACTCGCCAGTATCGTCGGCGACACCAAGCCTTTACCCCCAGCCGCCGCCACCGAAGCAGAAGACGAGGAGCTCTTCGCAGACGACGCCTGGGTTGAACCGCCTATCCACATCGACTACGGAACCAACTTCGAGATTGGCAAGAACGTCTTCATCAACTTCAACTGCACGATCGTAGATACCTGCAAGATCACAATCGGCGCAAGGACGCTGTTTGCTCCTAATGTCTCTTTGTACAGCGGTACGCACCCGCTTGATCCAGAAGTCCGAAATGGCACGAATGGACCTGAGACTGGCGCCGAGATCCATATTGAGGAGGACTGCTGGCTTGGTGGGAATGTGACTGTGCTGCCAGGTGTGAGGATTGGGAAGGGGAGTACGGTTGGGGCTGGGAGTGTGGTGACGAAGGTATGGTCTGAATCATCTCGGCATCTTGGTCCCGCTCATAAACATACAGGATGTGGCGCCGTACACAATTGTGGCAGGTAATCCTGCGAGAAAGATACGAGATGTGCCCAGAGGTACGAATGCTGCGGTGACGAGCGGTGCAGTAGCCGCCCTTGAAAGGGATCAGGCAAACGCTAGTTAGTACTGTAGTGTGAGTCAACTATACAGCGCTAAGAACAGAACTAGGACTAGCTCGGCCTACAGAGTGAAGTTGACCTCACTTCACAGGTGCACGCAGACTTAACACCTTCATATGTTTTCCTCTCCAACCGCTTCTTCCTAGACTCCTCAACAATGCTATCCGAGTGGTCAAGCCTTCGGCATCTGTTCAACTGGCCAGCGCAGCACTCCGATCAAGGTACGCTGGTTTAAGAACGCTGGGTTAAGACACTTGTGCTTGCTCATACTGATACGATAGCAGCTGCCATGGCGCCGATCACACGCTCGAAAGCGGTGCGCCAAGGTACCAAAGACAACCATGCCGAAAGCGCGCACTTCCGCTTTCAGGACCTCCCGCCAGAACTACGCAACCGCATCTTCCGCTTCGCCTTGATCTCACCAGATCCACTTCAGCTCACTGGCAATGCGCGCAAAGAACCAAGCTTATTGCGAGTCTCCCGACAGGTCCGGCAAGAAGCGGCGTCGCTCTACTACTCTGAGAACAGCTTCCGCATGGCAATCCACAAGATGTCCGGGACAGATATGATTCCCTTCCGAAGCCTTCAGTTCAAGTACCGCAAGTGCGCCAGCGGCAATTTCCGCTTCCACTTGGAGGGTGGGGAGAACTAGGCGAATCTGCTCGCATGGCTGAAAGCACACTATGAGGACCGCCGTCGGGTGTGCCCCTTTACGAGCGAGGCGTGCTCAAGGAGGTCGAAGGTGGCGGTTGCGGCGTTTCAGATTGTGAAGAGTATGAGCGGAGATGCGTGGAGTAAGGTGGAGGTGGTACTTGAGGCTTTTCATCAGGGTATTACGGCGGAGAATGAGGCTTGGACTTGAGCGGGGGTGTGAGGAAGGTTCGTGTGGAGGTGGTGGGAGGTGAGGAGGCCGACGGGTACACGAGCTAGGTCCGTTGACGATAGAGATCAACGTATTTCTACTACTTTCTCAGCATCACTTAGGGCCCTCATCCGGCAGGTACACCATCCATTTCGCATGTTCTCGAAACCGATTGGGACAACCAAGCAGTGGTATTGGCCGCTCGTAGATGCAGGAAGACTTGCGCTCACGAGATGCAGAAAGCTGTCTAGGCGGCAACAACCTGTACCAGGAAACCTTGGAGTGAATGTTCAGAGAACCCTCAGAGCGAAGATTCAAGTCCGCGGGAAGCGGTGAATGCGAGTGAACACCTCTGAACTAGCAGACCTGTACATCATTTAAGATGCCCCGACACTCTCCACTGAGCACTGACCTGCAACTCATTCTTCATACTCAGGCCCCAGTCTCCTGACAGAAAACGTCACCGATTACCGCATCTCAACGATCGCAAGCCGTTCTTGAGACTTGACCTACGAGAGGCCTGAACAGCTGCTTGACCGTTACAATCTGATTCGAAAAAGTTTCTAAGCTCCTCCGAGATACGCTATCACTTCCGTGCCTGTAAGCTATCCACAGCCAACACAAGGGCTCCAGCGCATCCAGCGCTGGTTGACATAAAACATCAGAGTGGTAGGCTGGGCATTCACCGAGTCCCGTTCTCTACGACTCGCCGCTAACGGCCAGAAGCTTCCCCCGTACCCTGCAGCATGCCTCCCACCATGACAACAAGGGCCAGGAGCCGCATCCTCAAGACCCAAGCCTTCCGCTTCCCGGACCTGCCTCCTGAGCTGCGGAACCGCATCTACCGCCTCGTCCTCGTGTCCGCAGCGGCCATCGCGCTCATGACCGGAAAGCCTCTAGCACAGCCGGCCCTGCTGCAAACATCACGCCAAGTCCGCGAAGAGACGGCCTCGATCTACGATTCCGAAAACATCTTCCAGTTCACGATCTACGACCAATCGGGGACGAGCACCACGCCTTTCCGTAAGCAATTCCTGAAATACCACAAATCGACGGGCGGTGGATGTTTCACGGCTCGCTTGCGGTGGTGGTCGCACAAATGGCCCAACTTGTTGGCCTGGTTGAAGGCATATCATGAAGATCCACGATCGATCTACTCATTTGTGCTTCCCGAGCCAAAAGAGCTGTTTCCGCAATACACGCCATTCAGGGCGGTCTCTGACGCCTTCAAGATTGTGAACAAGATGAAGCGTGAATCATGGGAGAAGGTGGCAGCTGAGTTGGAGAAGTTTCGCCAGGGTGTTGCGGCGAGGCATCCTAGCTTCGGTTTCGATTGACTGTCTCACTCTGTCCCAAGACGGCAAAAGCAATGGTATGCCATCCACGATGATAACATAAACCCAATGCTTTGGAGATGCTGACACAGCTCGAAGACCAGAAGGGGTGAAGGCGGTTGCTTCGAGGACATGAGAGGACATGTGAACAGCAATACGGGCGAGGTTTGGCGACAAAGAACACAGCTGGCCATCCTTTTCGAGTACAAATCGGTTTGGTGCGGCTGTATATTTCGCTACGTGGTTGAGAGAAGCCATTACTCAAGAAATAGCATCGAGTCATCTCAAAGCCATTTCGAAACTGCAAAGCTACCGTACGCAGCCCTCGTGCTCATCTCGAAACTATTTGGAACCTCAAGCACGAACAGTACACCACCGTTGTGGAGATGTCCGAATCGGCAGTCATATTCCCGGCGTGCAGATAGTGCCGAGTGTGAAGGATTCGTTTGAGTAGCGCATGTGAAAGCCATATGTAAAACGCGACGGGCTACATCATTGCCCTGGGGTGTGACTCCCCGTTTGCCGAATAGTACACCTATGATGCGAAGGTCGCAAAGGCGAGATGCCTGTCATCGTGCCTTGGCGCGCAAGTAGGTACTACCAGCACAGTGAAGTGAAGTGAAGCGTTCGTATGACTACCGCATGTGAAACACGGGGCTTCCCGTTTCTTGAAGTATCAGAAATTCTGCAACAATCTCCGGGCCTTGACTTCGACATACATCCCACACACGCACACCTCAATTTCAACGCAGTCGCTTTCGTCTACACCATGCCACCCAGAAGAGCTGGACCCCGAGCGAACGACAGACCTCGCAAGAATGGCCGCTTTGTCAAGGCGCACTCCGAAGACAATGAAGCATTTCGCTTCCTCGACTTACCACCGGAGCTACGCAACCGCATCTATAGACTGGTACTGGTCGAGCCGCAGGTGGAACAACTCGCGTGGAAGAATGCCATTATGTGGGAAGGTGACAATCGACTTCAACCTGCACTTCTTCGCGTCAGCCGCCAAGTCCGCTTCGAAACGCTCACGATCTACTACGGAGAGAACGGGTTCCGCATCAACATCCGCAATATGAAGGGCGTAGCAATGACGCCCTTGCGCAAGCTCATAACCACGTATCGCACCGACACTGTACACTCGAACTCCTGGTTTGACACGGCAAGCGACAAGAACTGGGCCAATCTCCTTGAGTGGCTGGAGGCGAGCTATGACGACCCTGAGCTGACCTGCCCAATCCGGCGCGACGACTACGGCCGCACCCCGACGACCAAAGTGGCGGCTGCAGCTTTCAAGATTATCGATCAAATGAAGAGCCGGCCGTGGAAGGAGATCGAGGGCGTGCTCAAGGCGTACCACCAAGGCATCGTGGCACTGGACGCGGGATGGGCGTAGCTTGGCCTGCTGTAGCGTAAGGCCAGCTCCAGGCTTGAGAAGGGATTTGAGTCGTGGTGTGTCCAGGGTCTCGGCTCCAGCCGTGAGCATCACAAGCCAATGCAGGCAAAAGCAGATGGTGACAACGAGCGCCTGCTTTCGCAGAAAGATCCGGTTGGGCGAGAAAACGGCAAGCTCATTGAGGCATTGATCAGTCGAAGGAAGAAGGCCAGCGGAATGCTCCAACAGCACCACGAAAGTACCGCAGCAATGGACCACATAGCATGAACGGCGGGAGAGCGCAAGACAACACAACGCCAACAATACTGGATTTCAGCTAGCTCGCGACTTAAGCAGTCAGCTGGTCCCACTTCATAGCCAACACAACCTCAGCTTCCATCTTCTTCCCATCCACTTCAGCACTCTTCTCGAAATCCTTAATCTTCCCGATCTCAAACTGGGCAAACTCAAGCACATCCCTCAGCTTCTTAACCCTGCCTTTACTCTGTCCTTGCATCTTCTCCGAGAAGTTCTGCCCATTACTGTCTTCCTTCATCGCCACCACCACCGCAATACCCTTAGGCTGCAAAGCATACTTCGCCCATTTCATAATCTCCATACAAGTCTTCCCGTCCGAGTTTGAGACGTCCGTGACGGCGTGGCTGAAGAAGTCCATCTTGCTTTGCAGTCCTTCGAGTGGTTCTTCAGTGATATTCTGGCCGAGGTCCTTGCTAGAGCTCGACTCTCCAGGTGCGGTTGCGACTGTGAACTTCGGTCCATAAGGCGTCGCGATTTCTTTGTACATCTCGGCCATGAGCTTCGCGATTTCCGTGTCCATGACTAGGATCTTGGAGCCGCCATCAATGCTAAGCCTGGCGCGGTATTCATTGAGCGTTTCCGTGAGAATGGCGAGCGATGGGCTCTGTGACGCTGCCATGTTCGTATGCTGTCAATGGAGTTTTAATGCGCTGAATCTTCCGGGGCCCTGTTCGAGTAGTTATATGCTGTGTCTGTTGTCTGTGTCTATCATGCGAGACCAATGGCCGCAGAGATACCTAGGTAGCTTGGTACCTCCTAGCTCCAGGCGAGGAGTAAGTTGACCTCATCTCCTCCATCTGGCCGAGCCATCTCCAGCATTCGCCGAAGACTGCACGAAACGACAGTGTTCTTTTGATTACGATATTCGACGTCGCTAAGACCAGCAGGTGCTGGTTATAGGTAAGACTGCGGTGGAGGAAACAGGCGATGCAGGCAGCGATCGTGAAGTCCGGACAACGGAGACAGGGCACGCACGGACAGCAAAGTCGGAGGATCACAATAGCGTCCATTGTATGCACTACCACCCTACCAATTATACTAAAAGCTATACCAGCCAGCTTCGATCTTGCATCTGCATCCCCTCCCTCTACACGCACCCACCCATGCACTGCACAGATCTATCAATCAAGCCGGCGGTTCCTGCCCTTCCATAACGATGCAATCGATGCTCTGCTGATCAGATAATACTTCAACACAATGCACCAAGCTACCCAAGAAACGCTCCCGTGGTATCTCACGCTAAAGCCCGGCCCCCAGCCCATTTTCAGTAAGAGCGCTTGCTATGCGCTCAAGTACAAAACAAAGGAAAGTGTTTCTTCTTTTCGATTCTGCTCCGAGACGCGGTAGCCAGCCATGCATTCAAGCTTCAAACAAAGTGCTGATCTCGCGTCTCGCTCGAACGCCAGGGAACAGCACCGCCGCCCCCAGTCCTGATCCAGCTGAAACCGAAGGTGTATAGAAGTGGATGATGTCGTGCCTGCTCGTAGGTACTACTCTGTACATTTCGCTTCTTCGGCGAGCAGCCTGTTGGGCCGCTGCATGCCGTTTCGCTCCGATCTGCGCCGTTGATGATGCATGTTAAAGCTTTACAGTCTAAATCTGATGTAATGGAAATGAATTCGGGGTATCTCGGATGTTCGATCGGCCGTGTCACGCAGAGAGTTCCAGAGCCAGCACCTTCTCACTGATCACCAGGAGCTGAGCTGTTAGACTCCTCAGGCACGCTGGCCAGCGCCTGTGGATCCCCAACCCTCGGTGAATCTCTCCTCTCCTCAGGCACTTCAGGCAGATTCATCGCTAGATGCCAAGGGCCGTCCTAGCGCCCAACAGTGCTCGGCGAGTCCGTTCTCTCCTCATGCTGCAAAGCTCGCGCATGTGCTCGGTACCGGTAGTCACTCCCGCTCCCCTAGAGCGCAACATCAAGCACCAAACTGACGTCTGGCACCTGCGCCCCGCTCAGATCCTCCAACACGGGAATCAGATCCAGCAACTCATTGTCATGCGCATCCGAGAACCAACTCGAGATCGGCACCGCATGCTGCGGGTGGAAGATGTAGCTCGTCGGGCTATTATCAATGATGATGGTCTCCCTCAGATCCCGGCCGACCATGCTGAGGTCTTTGACATAGTTGCCTTGGTGGTTGTAGCAGGATTCCCGGAAGAGACGGTGGTGCACTACGTTGTGGATGTCCAAGCGGTCGAGAAGAGGGTCGCCGTATTTGGAGACTGAAGCGGTGAAGACCACGACTTCGTAGAGTTCGCCCACGCGCTTGAGAAAAGCATCGACGCCTGGTCTTTTTATGACATAGACGTTGTGGTATTGGCCTTCGATCTCGATGGGTAGGGTCATGTCGGCTTGGTGCAGAATCTGGACAACATGTGTTAGCATTGAGTCATCTTCAATGGAGTGCCAAGCGTACCTTGAAGCTGCTGTGCACCAGCGTCTCATCCAGATCCAGTACCAGACACTTGCGACCACGGTGTTCCGGCCTGATGGGCGGCAATAGCCACTTCCGCGTTTCCTCTTGCTCCGATGGAGCCTCTGAAGTCTGATGGCTTGGCACCGATCCATCGTATGTGTTGTCAGCTTCACGCTGTTGCTGCTCTGTCTGTTGTGGAGGCGGTCCAGGAGGTGGTGGAAGAGTCGCCGGTATCTGGTTGTCTCTTGCAGAGTCCCGACTCTCTCTCCGATGCCGTACTTCCTCCACGCCAGCAGCCACGCCAGCTCCGGTAAGCACGGTACCAGCGGCTATACCAGCTCCTTCTCCTTGTGTAAGCGGTACATGTGCCTCAGAGTTGCCCATCTCGATGTCCTCGTCTACTGCCCGCTGGTGAGGTGTCTGGTCAGAGATTACCTGCTCCTCCTCGCTCTGTGGTATTACTGGAGTAGGCGCCTGCACATTTACGTCAGGGTTGGGATTGCTCAGCTGCGGTGGTGGTGCGGCTGCTGATGTGTCCAGGTTCGGCGGTTCGGCGGTCGGGTTTGCTGCTGCCGTTGGCTGCGCGGGCTCGACAGGTGGCAGTATCACGGGATTGTTATGGTTGGCCGGCGCATTGGATGGTGGTAATGCCACAGGCTGTTGGGCTATGGCATCACCTCCTGATACCTTCTCCGGCTCTGAGACAGGCTGTATCGGCTCCTGGGCAGGTGGCTGAGACATTGCAGCCTTCTCATCGAAAGCCTCCTTTGACTCGGTTGCGCTTGTGTCGGGTCCGCTGACATCTTGCGGTCTGGGTGTTGGTGCACTGCCTTGTGCGCGCTGTGCTGGTGGGTTTGCAGCAGGTCTTGACGCTTGAGCTGTCTCTTGTGAGTCAGGGTCCTCTTGCGATGAACCACCACAGCAGTTGAGGAATGAGAGAATGCCACCCTTCTTCGGCTTCTGCTGTGATGCTGTCTGACCAGAAGACGTTGGCCTCGCCTTCTCGTTCTTCGCAGCAGCTTCCTGTTTGCTCCCAGTGCTGCCATCTCTTCGGCTCCGTTTTGATCCCCTTCTTACACTCTCTGTGCGATCATTTGCTGAATCGCCGCCAAGCCCTGCCCCCGCCTCTTGCTGCCCGGTTGACTGCCCTGGTACTCCCAACGCACCTCCTGCTGTATCCTGACCTCTGCTCGAGCCTTGTCTTTGCGCATCGCTGGTGAAGGAGGGTTCACGTGATGATGTTCGCGGCGGAGGTTGCAGAGGCTGTGATGATGTGGGAGGGCCTACGTGCAATGTTGTTAGCATGACATACTGCAATGACTTGCCGGTCGCGGTCCTGCAAGCGGCCGCAAGCTGAAAATGTCGCGCCGTGGTCTTTCAGGCACGATGGTATCTTGACTCACCTCCCACCTGCCCTCCTGTAGCAGGCATAACGCCCGGCGTACTCATCGGATGGGCTTAACGCCCAGAACGGGCATGTATGTCTCTCGGCTGTCGGCGAGCTGTGCGGAGTGCGATTAAGGGCTTGTTCGGCGCGTCGTCTATGGTACAAGGCGAGTGTAAGATATTCGACAACGACTGTCAGGTGATCGTACGATGCGCCAATGGGTGTCTTGTGTTGTGCGATGTGTTGTGAATGTGTGTTGTGGAGCGTCCGCACAGAAGCGAGGCAGAGGTGAGGCGGTGCTGTGCTGTACGTCGCGATTGCCCTCCAATACGCCGTGTATCTCTGTCGAACGTGTACACAGCCTCAACTATCAATACACAATATTTTCCTGATGACGGCAAGCTCGAGGAGGTGGACGGCGACGCGCTTTGGGGAGGTGAGGTGCAGTGCTCACGGTCGCGATGGAGGTCGGTCGAGGAGGTGGTCAAGCCACCCGGAAATTGGCAAGAGCGGATATCCTCCTCTATTCAACCAATCGCAGCTCTTCCACTGAGGCTGTCTATTTCCTTGCCATGCTTCTCTGTGCAACCTGATGTATCATACCGTACCAACTTCTGTCATATGCAAGCCGGCGGTTTGAGGCTAGCACAACATCACTTTCTCCATATGCGTTCACGATCATCACGCAGCTGTACGGTTTCGCCACAAGCCAGGCTTGTTTCTCCAGGCGGCTGAGAGAAGGTGACCCAAGCTCCCAGAAGAGGTCCACGGTCCGCAAGGATGTCTGTGCGAGGCGCGGCCGGCAAGGCCAGACCCTTTGCAGATGCCCCTACCGAGATCTATCAACTTGACCTGTTGCCCTCTGTTGCGCGTGAGACGGTCGACAACGTCCCGAGTGACCGAAGAGAGCTTGCTGCGGTAAGACGACGCAGCAAAATCACCAATAAACGATTACGAACTTATACTTCGGAGGGACATGCTGACACGGAGAGAAGATCACGCAATTGGCCAATCTCTCAGACAAGGCTGCATTTTGCGAGCATGGGATGCTGGACAACGCTACGAACTATTAAGCGCTGACAGCTAGGCTGAAGCAGCGGTGCCCGAACGCTCCGAAACCGACAGCGACAGCTTCTTGTATGTACTCTGGCGTGTGGCAACGGAGTTGGCAATGCTCTGTAGCAGGAAGACTTGTTTCTTACAAGTACGCCATTGCCTAGTCAACACGTTTGATTGATGCCAGCAAACATGCAATGCTGGACAAGGCTATGACTGAAGCGCTGCCATCCGGGCTAGAGGAGCAATGCATCCCGCGAAGACGTGAAACGTGCCTGATGGAAACTTCCAGGTACGAGATGTCATACAGCAGTACGATGTCTCTTCACACGATCTACCTACAACTTCTTCACTCTTCTGCTCTGCTTCCCTCTCCCAGCAGCCGCTCTCCCAGCTCTTCGTCCAAACACACCACCTGAGGTCAAGCCAGAACCACCAGGGTAGTTGCCATAGAACAGCCCACCCACCATCTCTCCAGCACAATGCAGCCCTTCGATCTCCGACCCATCTTCTCTCAGAACGGCAGCATTCTCCGGGTTGATGGCCAAGCCGCCAAACGTGAACGTTATTCCAGACGTCACCTTCACGGCTAGGAAAGGCGGCTTCACGATAGGAATCGCCCAATTGCTCTTCGCCAACTCCAGCTTCTTGCTAGACGATTGCGTCGTCAACCCATCCTTGATCGCTGGGTTAAGCTTCGCATCCGGGTTCTCTGAGCGGTGAGTGGAGACGGCGGCGTTGTACTCTTCTACCGTCTTTACAAAGCCGTCAGTATCGTCGAGGCCTTCCTGACTGCATTTGCGGGCAAGCTCCTCGATACTGTCCGCCTTGATCTTATGCACAATCTCATCTCTGTACTCCTCATCTCGTAGCCACTTCTGACCATCAATGTCCCAGATCTGGAACGCGATACCCTTCGGCTGCTCCAAGATAGCTCGGCCGAATTTAGCATAAGTGTAGTTTCGCAGGTCAATACCCTCATCCACGAAGCGCTTGCCCTGAGCATTCAACATCAGACCAAGAGGGTAGCCAGACTTGGTGAACTCATTCGTCTTCTCGCGATCACCACCGTCTTTCGGTGAGTTGGCATCCCAGCATGTGCTATGGCAGCCTCCAGGACCGAAGTCGCCAACGGTCTTCGCACCCAGCGCGATCGCAGCAGATAGCATGTCACCTGTGTTATACGGAGTCCCTCGAGTGTGAGCGAGCTCCCAACCAGGACCCATCCACTTCTTCCGCAGCTCTGGGTTTGCCTCAAATCCACCAGCGCACATAATCACACTCGAAGCCTTTAGCTCGTACTTCTCGCCACCTTTCTCGACCTGGACACCACAGACGGCACCCTTGGGCCCGGTAAGAAGCTTCGTGGCAGCTGTGTCATGGGAGAGAGTGCAGCCTCTCTGCTTGACAGCGTCGGTCAGGTTCTTGATCAGTCCCTTGCCGCCATCCTTAACAGTCAAATGCAGCCCACCCCAAAACACCCATCTGCCCTCAACCTGATAAGCTTGCCGCCGGAAAGAGAGCCACCAGTCCACACCGAACCCTTTCAACCACTTCACAACATCCAAGGACTCATCAACAAGATACCGACCTAATTCCTTGCTACTCCTCCCACCGGTCACTCGTTGCAAGTCATTCGTAAAGTCGTCAGCACTGTACACGGGCAGGTCGATCTTCCCGTCCATCTCAGGCGTGACGTTCGAGACCAAAGGTAGAATGTCAGAGAGGCCAATATGTCGTGTCCGGTACGCTCCAGCTGTGAAATAGCCATTGCCGCCTGCCCAGTCTACTGGGCATTTGTCGATCAGTAGGACTTTCGGAGCGGGAGTGGTTGATGTGCTAGCTGAGAGGGCGGATGAGAGAGCTGCTGCTCCTGAACCTATCACTACGATGTCCCATGATTGTTCTAGTACATCCGCGGAAGCCATTGTGATGTTGATGATGCCCGTTTCCCGGTGGTAGTGTTCGCTGCGGATTAACCCAAACCCTAACCCTGGTGCTCTGCTTGGAACGCTTTTCGATTAAGGGAAGAGGAAAGACGCAGCAGATGAAGTATGGAAAGGCTTACATGTAAGGTGTGGCCATAGCATTGGGCTACAATGCCGGTATCCGTGACCGGCTGCAAGACGTCTTGATACTCGACATGGTTTCTGCCGACACCGGTTGTTGATGACCCGCAGAAACGGGCGGAGTGAAGATCTCCGTTTGAAACAAAACATGCGCAGACACGCCACGAACAAGCGGCGGTGGTTCTGGACGACATCGAACAGCATGATGGAGGTTGGAGATGGCAGGCAGCGGAATTGGTTGCAAGGCTTCATTCTCTTGCTATCACCACCCCGTCGCGCGCTGTGGCGCGCTACACTACACACACCAACCCCAATATCCCACAACCACCCCTTCTATTCCCTGATCGGATCCTAGGTTCACCAGTCCGCTATTTCTGCCAGCTATGCACAAACCATCCACAAAGTGCTGCAGGTGCCAGTACCAAAGAAAGGCTTCCACAACGCAAAACAACTTTTGATCAGGACAGCCCCCAACGTGCCAGCCAGCACGCATACCCAGGTGGCAAACCTTCTATAGCCCATATTCCGGAACGCCATGCTGTAAAAGCAGCAGAGAGAAGAAACAGCGCGCTAGAAGTGCAAGCACATTAAAACAAGTACTATGGCTCTCCAGACAGCCCGGCAGCCGACCCAGAAGGTACACTGCACTAGTGTATACTCTGCGACAATGGTCTGCCGTTGAGTGGTGACTGGTTTGCATGCGAAAGACACTTCGCTATCGTATATCGTAATGCCGTGATCGTAGTAACGTCGCCGCGTGCTTCGTTTCGAAGTCGAGAGGAGGCAGGTGTTGACAGTCGGTACGATCGGATGAGATTGCTTCTTCAGCCCCAAATCGCAGTAGGCGTGTGAGACTCGGAAAGATAGCCGTCGCGAGTATTATTGTGGTAAGGATACCCAAAGCTGCGGGGAGTCGAAGCGCGACTGCCGAAGCCAGTGGCTAGAGACGGCGAGCCAGAGCGTGATATCAGTGGACTAAGGACAGGCGACGCACGGTCGTTGCTGCCATCGAGCAACGGCGAAGGTGTGCGTGAACCAGACGAGTATGAAGACGCGACAGAGGCATTGTCATTAGCGCCGTCGGTCTTCGGCGGAGAAGAAGCAGATGCAGTAGCAGTAGCAGTAGCAGTAGCAGTAGCAGTAGCAGTAGCAGCACTCTTCGACTGAGCTTCAGTAGAGCTAGGCGCCTGCGGCTTCCCAGACCCAGGAGTGAACTGAGATTCTCAGTCAGCTCTGACGTGCGTTGGCCTCCTAGACCTTCGCCGATGGAGGACTTCGTGCAGCTGATGAACCTACGTAGCAGAACTTCTGGACCAAGTCTCTGTACTGGTCTGATCCCATAGCAGGTCGGTCTGTCGTAATAGCGTCTGGCCGTTCGTCAGCCTTGGTGGGTCCTTCCTTCCGATCCAGGGGACCAAAGTAGCTACCATTGGTACCGGACTTCAGGCCGTTGTTCATGAGCCCACTCTGCCGACCGAGCTTGTCCTGTGCGGTAGTGAGCGCCGCTGACAAGGAAGCACTGAAGTCGTAACGACCGCCTAGACCTTGGGCATTGTTGGCGACAGGGAACATGGTGCCACGCTTGCTGCGAGGCTTCAACTTTACTGAGGTTGGCGATTCGCCTAGAAGCGAGTCGGTAGAGCCGAAGTGGTATGCCGAGCTGGTGTCGAGACGCGAGAACTCATCTGCTGGCTCTTGCCTGCCACGCGAGGCAGGCGGAGAGTGCCGGCTTCGAGGGATAGGAGGATGGGACCGAGTACCAAGCCCGTTGACCGTGACAGAAGGCTTTGTAACCTTCCTGACAGTCTGAACAAAGTCGATCTGGTAGTTCCGGTTGTCATTGTTGTCCCAGTAGTCTGTGCCGTTGGTGTTATATCGTACGCAAAGCAGCAATGTCTTGGTGTCGATGTTAGCCTGGTCAGACAACTTGATGTTGAAGGTGAACCGGTCGCAGCCATCAGTAGGTGGGTTCCGCGGGTCATTGTTGTACTCAGCAACGACTTCGGATGTTGTCTTCCAATAGTCAAGCGTGAAGCGCGCAATCACGAGCTTGTGGAACGAAATGTTCTGCACCGCGCATGTACCTATCAGCGTCTGCTTGTCGGTAGACAAGGTGATTCGCTCGACGCGTACTGGCTTCGTTCTTCGCTCGAAGGTCTCTAGCGGAAAGTTGGCCAGGTTGATATCGCGCTCCGATTGGGTGGCCTCGTTATCGAACGGAAACTCTGATTCGCTGTCGTACGTCTCGACTGGTGAAGAGCCGGCACTTACGGCCATTGGCTTGTCCACCATGAGGAAGTGCCGCGTCTGGTTGTCGCTGTCGTTGAAGTGCACTGACTTATTGTACGTCGGTGTACCAGGCATGCTCGAATAACGCCGCCTGGACGACGGCCTCAGTGCAGGCTTGACAAGCTCGCCCGACTTCTTCCGGACCAGCGATGGCTTAGACAGCGGTCCTTGATCGTCCTCGTCGCTATCGTCAGACGCCACCGTCGGCGACTCGAAGGTTGCGGACCTCGGGATCATTATCTTCGTCTCAGTTGACGACCGAGAGTGCGATATCTTCCGCGCCTCTTGTGAGAGTGCTGAGGGTGACGTGGTCTGCGACACCGGTACAGACACTGACTCCGTGAATTGTACCCCAGCCTTCTCCGGCGAGTTACCTCGCTTCTGGCCAATGGTCCGAACCGCTTCCTTGAGTTGGTCCCAACTCTTTTCCAGCTCTCGCCCTCGCTCGCCATTTGGTGCATCATCACCGTCCGAGTTCTCCGACGAGTCCGGCGGTGATATTACCATACCTGTCGGGATCACGAGGTTGTTCACTGGCGGCGGAGACTGCCTGACGCTTCCGTTCTTAGCGAAGTCAATCGCTTGTGTGGTGGAGCCGGGTGCCTCTGTGGGTGTTGGAGGGGCCACAGCCTCCGACCCTGCGAATGACGGCGACCGCCTGTGCTTGTGCAGATATGAGTGCGAGTTCGATCTCGGCGGCTGAGGCCTACCCGTCACCGGAGATCGAGGCGCATCTTCGCTGATCGAGGAGCTCCGGCTGATAGCTGGACTGCTTGTTTTCGACGATGCAGGAGACTGCTGTGAGGGTGGGGTGTATGGCATCTCTCCTGCCCGGTAGATAGAGGTATGGATTGGTAGGTAGGGTTCGCGTTATGCCAAAAGCCGCATTAATACAGTATTCGGAAGTGTCAACAATGCTGCCCACGTGAATCAATGTGTCAGCCTTTGTCTCACTGCCGATTTGTTCCGCAATGGTATGCCGTCGAGTGACTCACAGAAGGATATCACAAGCAGGAGCGTCAGTCGTGGTGACGCCGTAGAGAGGTGAAGGCCTGTATAGGTTCGAGGACTCGACAGGTGAGCACAGCTAATGAAAGCCGGTATGCCGAGGGCGCAGGAGCAAGGTGCAGAGAAGTCGATCGACTTGACGCACACTTGATCTGGCTGTAGTGAAGGAAGGAAGCACCAAATATGCCGGAGTTGTTCGAAGCCGGGCAGTTCCTGCTTTTGCAGTGCTGATGAATTGGCTTCCGTGAGCGTCCAGCGTGGGGTGGTACCAGAAA
>JAKLLW010000566.1:0-29586 GCA_022814695.1 Neocatenulostroma microsporum
TTCGCCATCGGCCAGGTCTTCCAGTACGTCATTAGCGTGCACATCTGCAACGGAACCAACGGCGCGATAAACGGCGGGCTGTTCGAAACACTCTTCACGCTTGCGGCTGTGGTGTGCATGTGGGTTTTCTGGTCGAGCATAACGGAAGACGACTGGCCTTCAGTACCGCCAAGCGGGAGTTCGTACACTTAGCACGGGTTCGGACGCTCGGCGTGAGTGCACGTGGGAGGCGGGTTCTTTCACGCATGATGAGGTTATTGATCGTTTGGGTAGCGAGGAGTTCTCTCTCTTATGAAGACGGTAGATACCACATACACTTGAATAGTAATTAGTACCAAGTCATACCAACCAGTCTGCCGGAACGAGTTCATTCGTGACCTATCGTAAAGGGCAACGGCGTGGAGAGTATATACAATGAACGGCAATATTTACGCTGCACCTGCTGTTGCACTTTGAATCACGCATCTTTAAGTAAAGGATACTCTCCTAGCTCGCGACGAAGAGCTGCTTGCTTGCTACGACTGAAGACCTCGTCGTCGAGGACGGATACGAAAAGAAAAGGCAAAGCAAGGTGAGGGGGGTCAACAGTCAAGCGCATGATGCACTCAAAGCCTTGATCGGTTCCTTTCTGCAGAGTAGCATGGTACGGTGCTGTCGACTATATTCCCCAGCTGACAACAAACACGCCGCTTGAAAGGTCCAGCAGGTTGCAAGCCAAGCGTCTTCCACCCTATGCCTTCTTTCCAAATACCATGCGGCCTTGCATCTTCCGGAGCCTCTTCCCAAACAGCTGTAGGAATGCCAGGATGAGCATAGAGGCAATGGTAATACCTGCCTGTGTTCCGAGGGCTTTGGCCGGGCCAGCACTAGTCACCCACTCAATCTGTACATAGGTAACCATGAATCCTCCCCAGTTGCGAGCGGCTGTCACCCAGGCGCCGACCTCTCCAGAACCCTCGGGATAGCTGTCCAGTAGGTAAGCATTGATGGCGGTAGTAGAGATCATGAGGCCGACAGTCTGGACAGCGCTGAAAACTAAAGAGAATAGGTTTAGCTTGTTGTCTTGAGATGAGGGGAAGGTAGACCATGTGCAAAGCCAGCAGGAGCAATGTCTGCTAGCCGAGTGTCACTTCGCAAAGCCGCAAGCAGACTGGCAGAGATCGCTCCTACTGCCTTGACAAGTTCACCCAAGACTCTGCTTACCTGCAAGAACCATGTAATGCCACTGATGCTGGAGAGCGAATCCGAGGACCAGCAATGCAACGAAAAGCAATAATGTCGCAGGGTATGCGATAAAGAGCCGCGCTTCCGGGTCGATGTGTCCATAGCGGCGTCCATAGATCTTCCCGACGTAGTCGTGAAGCCAATGACCTATGAACCAGCCGATGAGCGGGCCAACAAGACCGAAAAAGTAGAAGTAGCCGATGCCTTTGGGAGTGAAGCCGTAGAAATTAGTTAGCCAGATGCTGACCGTAGTATTTACGCCAACAACCCAAGCGGTGTTGAGGAAGTAGTATACCAGAGTCAGGAAGACGGGCAGCTTAGTGATCGCGATGACCGGACGCATCATAGAGGCGGAAAAGCTACGGTACTGGAGCGTTTTGGCTTGCTCAATGCCTAGAACACGTTTCCAACGAGGACCAGACGTTGGAACCTTCGACTGCGCGGGCGAGGTTCTGTCGAAGAGCGTCTCGTCCATGAAGAAGACCAGCACGAATGATATACCTGCCAGTATAGTGCAAAGCCAGAAACCCCACCGCCATGTCGTACCGCTGTATGCGACGATTGCTAGCATAACAGCCTTCTTTCGAGGCGACCAGTTCAATGGGTCTCGATCCGAGTCAGACGGCTGCGGTATAAGGACATATTTCCCATCCAGGGTCGTCTTGAGGCCTGCGGCATTGTTTGGGTATTGTGCAGGATCAAGGACATAGCCATCTAGTGCCTCTTGAAGCTCATTGACCTCAAGCTCGGAAGTATCTGTATTCGATGAGGCGGTCTTCTCAGGTAGTGTGGTCGGCTCTTCCATGTTGGGTGAAGCTCTAGATCTTGGAAGAAGCAGTACTCAGAAGTGCTTGGAGGAAAAGAAGCAGCAACAAGAAGGATCAAAACATGTCAAAGAAAGTCGCGAAGGGTGGGCGTGCAGCTGATCGGCAGCGCCATGGGCAACCGAGTCACCTCCTGGTTGTGAGTACTGGACTTTGCTCCCTCCCCACGTCCGGAGTCCCTGACTCTGATCTTCATGCAAGTCGTCGGATTCGCGTGGGCGCATGTGCTGTGCCGCACGGTGAACGGTGTCCATGTGCTGGACCCGGGGCATGCCACGCATTTCCAACAACAGCAAGGCAGCCGAGCCACCCCTCGCCAATACAGGTCCTAGATACCTAGCGATGCAACGTTCCGTGCTAAGCATGCCCATGGCTTCCCGTGGTCTTCCATGCTTCATGTACACGATGTTGTTGGTGGAAAGCGAACGGGTTTATAAAAGAAGCTTCGTGGGCCACGTGGAGCCGGGCGACCTACCCTCGTTCCCGCTCGGGGCAGGCGGAAGAGACGGCTAGCTCGTGGTCGGCAAGGTTGCAGGCACTTCACCTCTGTTCATCCTTCTCGCTTGACTACATTTACAACCACCTCAATGATTGACGCAATTTAAAGCAATCACAATGACAGATACAACTACTCTCAGCACCGTGGCTCTAAGGCCGGAAATATGTTCGCACTCGTTCCCTCCGGGTTCGCATTCGTTCCCTTCGGCACCCCGTGGGTTGAGCGTCCGCCCGTAGCAGTGTGCTTCATACTTACTTGCTCAATTGAGTGGCTGCTGTCTGCCGATGCTGACTCCAATCACAACCTACTACTGATCCAGCTCCTCCGCGTCCAACAACGACCAGCTTTGCGACAAAGAATTGCCATCCCGTGGGATGTGGCGTCGTCGCAATCCTTCGCTTGGTGTGCAGAAGCTTAGCGTGCGTATGTTGCAGCTGGGTCATTGCTCGCCAAGGGCTCTCAGGTTGTTGCCCTGTTATGTGGCGCCTTTACAGCATAATGTGTTCATCGGCAACCCCGGTTGGGACTCTTCCTAAGATTTGGACCTTCCTTCCAAGTCCGGAGGTAGCATCATTAACGGAAAACGTGGAGTCTCCCTGAGGTACGCCCACGGGCTCTCGCCATTTCAAAGATGAACGTCGCCCAAGGTTACTGTGTTGTCAGACCCGTCACCTTCTGATCGCTTTTCTTGCAAGCTAGCTGGCGGCGATGTCGAGTGCTAGTCTAGAGGACGGCAGAGGCCCTGTTCTTCTAGCAGTCACATGGACATGGACTGGTATTGCCACAATCTTATTTTTGCTGCGAGCCTTCACTGCCTCTGTCGCACCAAAAGACCATAGGTCCTTCTACGGCCTTCGATGGGACTTTTTCTGGATTACGATCGCATATGCAAGTTCAATATCCATCATTCTGTTCCTGGAAGTGACGCTGACTCGGCATCAGGCTACAGCCATATGTGCTGAGGTCTTCCTCACCGTGAGCGTACTGTACGGGACTGGCAACCACCAAGACACTCTCTCACCTACGCAAGGCGTCCAATCGGCCTTATGGAGCTGGGTCGGGCAGGTATGCGCCATCTTCGCTCTAGTCTGGGGCAGGTTCGCTGTTATTGCGTTCTTGGTGGCTCTACAGGGCCAGACACACAAGTGGTGGAAGCACATACTTTTCACCGTCGGAGCGGCGCAATTTCTGATCAATACCGTCGAAGTAGTGTTGATACTGAATCAATGTACGCCGACTCGCAGGTTATGGGACCAGAGCGTACCGGGTACGTGTAACCTGATCGAGATATGCTCCAAGGTCGGGTTCCTGCAAGGGAGCATCGGTGCGTTTGCGGACATCTTCCTCGCACTGTACCCACTAGCGGTCATCATTGGGCCTCTACAGGCGATGAAACTGCGCCTGAAGGTCGTGCTCTGCTTCATCATGGGCGGCGGCGTGGTGTAAGTCTCGAGACTGATACTGGTCTCAAATGCTAGACAAGCTGACATCGATAGCGCCGGTGCTGCGGGAATAGCAAAGACAGTCCAGATTGCAAGCATTACCAAGGCGAGCGACATTTCTTGCAAGTACCAAGCCGTTGTGAGTGCAGGAATAGCAGCTGACGATTTTGAAGATGCAACGCTCAACCTCCTCATCATGGTCCTGTACGTTATTGAGAACGACTACTTGGATTTACACAATGGCTCACAGCTTCACAGCACCGAGGTGTGGCTCATTATCATTTTTGGCTCATTGCCCACGCTTCGTCCCATCTTTATCACGGCTGGTAGGCGAGTCCTCTCACTGACTGCCGGGAACACAACAAAGAACAGCAAGTCGCGAAAGCAATACAACCGCGAGAGCTGGGTGGAGTTGTCATTCCAAGGCTATGAGTCGAAAGTGGACGCGGGTCGGGAAGATGCTATCGGGCCACCTGGGCGCAGTGATAGCGAAGAGGAAATTCTACCCGATGGGCACGGTAATATAATGGTCACGACGGAGATGTTCGTCCGATCTACAAGTCGATGAGGATTGAGGAAGAGGGAATGATTACAGGAACAGTATGCGTCGGCTTGAATCATGCCTCTGTACGAGTATACCGTGTACATGAACGTAGAAAGCACGCCAGCGTTCCAATGCTTCTTTACGAGACGAGAGCCATGGGATAGTGCAGGAAGCAGCAGGGGCCGGTGAAAGTCTGAAATAATTGACGGCCGTCTTCGACTCTCAATATCTCGAGGTCCCAAAGGTATCTAGAGGTCAATACGGTAGCTTTGAAAGCGACGCTGCTGCGGAGAAGAGCGAACAGTATCTCTAGAAGGACATCTAACAACTTGATCCTAACGGGTGCCGTAGCAGTCGGTCGAGGTTTTGCAATATCGGGGATCGCAGATCGGCCGCGAGTTTCTTCAACCACCCTGGCGGGCCAAATTGTAAGCCGACGCTAGCTGTGGCCGACAACTGCACAACTACTGCACATCTGGTTGGTCAGACCCTGCATGAGGTATCCATGCTACAGCTCGGACGCTACATGCAATGCAGTATGCTGAGCGCTCGTAGGACCGGAACATTGTGCATCCTCATGGTCCGGCGCAACAACGCTACTGAGCCTCCTTACGAACCTCTGCTAACGTGATTCCGGGCTCGCATACCACATCATGGCATCTTTGCTCGAGCGGATTGACAAACTCCGGGATCTTGCAGGAGCGATCGAAAGCGGCGACTCATCTGCACACTACAATCTGCTCGGAGAGATTCGGCTGGTACAACTCGCTGTTGAAAGTCCGATAGAGACTACATCACGACTAAATTTCCAGGTGCCTAGATGCTACAGACAGACTCACGAAGGCGTACGTTGACACCACGTATAGATACTCCATAACATATGCCTTCGGATTGCGGTCGAACGTGAGCTCCTACAGACGATCGTGCGTTGTGGTGGCAAGCCGATCACTGCCCGTGAGCTTTCCGCTACCACTGCCGTGGATGAGCTGCTCATTGGTCAGCATCCCATTACCTTGCGCTATTCTCGAACACACTGACACAGAGGACACTACTATTAGTGAGAGTCATGCGAGTGCTCACGGCCATCGGCGTCCTCCAAGAAGTCAACGAGACCACATACGCCAGCAACGCCGTGACTAACCATGCTGTAACGCCAGGCGCCATTGGAGCGCTCAAACACCACTATGATCTCGACATGGGTATGGGCGGCCGCCTCGTGGACTATATGCGGCGTCAGCCAGACAACATGATCTACCAATTCGCTGGAGAGCCGGAGGGATGCCAAACGCTGTTCGATTTTGGTCATGGATTCCCGACTATCTTCGGTCTGCTATCGTCCGGGACCGACAAAGGTGACGAACAGAAAAGAGCATTCGACGATTACATGGCTGGTAAGAGGCCGGCTGCGGAGATGAAGCAGTGGTTTGACATCTATCCGGCAGATCGGAAGATGTCAGATGCGAAAGCCAATCCTGACAGCGTACTCATCGTCGACGTTGGCGGCGGTCCTGGCCAAGAACTGATAGGCTTGAAGCGAAGATTCCCAAAGATTCCGGGTCGTTATGTACTGGAAGACCTGCCGATCACGTTGGACCGCATCTCGAGTCTGCCAGACGGTATCGAAAAGCAACCTTATGATTTCTTCGCGCCCCAGCCTATCAAAGGCGCTCGGGCGTACTTCATGCGAGACATCATGCACAACTGGAGCGACATGAAATGCACAAAGATTCTCCGCAACATCGCCGAAGTCATGGAAAAGGAATACTCTGTCCTGCTGATCGACCAGTACGTCCTCCCAACCACTGGAGCCGAGCTGCGGGCTGCGGAGATGGACATTTTGATGCTCTTGCATACGTCCGGTATACAGCGGACTGTGCCAATGTGGGAGAAGTTGATGGAGAGCGCAGGCCTGGAGATCGCAAAGATATGGGACGCTGAGGGCTCGCAAGAGTCGGTTCTTGAGGTCAGAAAGCGTTAGAAGTGGGAAGGTCGAAATGAAAGTCTCGCCTTAGGTTAAGCGGCGTTCTGAAAGATAGAAGCACCAACCTGGTTGTCCACAATTGCCGAAGAGTCATGGTATGGCCGAGTGGAAGTTTTGCGCATTCGGCGGAAGATCGCATCCATCTGATGCTTGCACAGCGAGTTGTTACAACACTGCGCCAAGATCAACGGCGTCGAAAGTATATGAAGGGTTCCCATAAAACGTGGGCGTTTCCAAACTTTAGACCTTCGAAGACCGGTCCGTGAAACTTTCGCGTCTCATGTTAAGATACGCGAGCCGCTCGACGCCGAGTCAGCCATACAAACGCCACAGTCGAGACGACTTTGCTGGCTACACCCTTACAACACGCAGATGCATACGCTGGTTCATCCCGTGTAGATTGACGAAGCATAAACGCACCTGGTGAGTGTACAAAAGCCTTTCGAGTCTTCCACCACATCAGATTCCCTCTGCATCATCCCCTTTGCAACTTCGTCAACCTCCATCCTTTCATACAGCTCCAGAGAAGCAAAGCCCAGTCTTAGCCCACCATGTCTCCCCTCAGCCTCCTCACCACTCTCGCTGCCTTAGCAGCAAGCACCCTCGCCGCCAACTCAGGCCAAGCAACCTTCTACGGCGGCAACACCCAAGGCGGCGCCTGCAGCTTCAGCACCTACACCCTGCCCTCCACCCTTTTCGGCACCGCCTTGAGCGACAGCAACTGGGACAATAGCGCCAACTGCGGTGCCTGCGTCTCCGTCACCTACGGCGGCAAAAGCATCACCCCCATGATTGTGGACGAGTGTCCCGGGTGCGGCCAGAACCATCTCGATCTCTTCCCTGATGCGTTCTCCGATCTTGCGGATCAGAGCGAGGGCGTGATAGACGTAAGCACACTGACCGCCAGAGCTCTTGAGGACTGTGTGCAACTTTGCTGACCCTTCACCCACCGCCTCCAGGTAAGCTGGGTCTACGTCGACTGCCCCATCACAAGTCCGCTGCAAATCCACATGAAGGAGGGCGTGTCCGCGTACTGGTTTTCGGCGCAGGTCGTCAATGGAAACCAGGTATACTCATCTCTTGCTCACCATCAACAAGACCGAATGCTGATACATTTGCGTAGGCTACCGCAGATCTCCAAGTCAGCACCGACGGCGGCAGTACCTGGAAGAGCGGTCTGACTCGGCAGACGTACAACTTCTTCGAAGAGAGCTCTGGTTTCGGTGTGACCACGGTGGCTGTGAAGGCAATCAGTGCAAGTGGCACCAGCGTAGTGGTGAAGAACGTAGATGTCTCGGGTGGAAATCTCGTCACAGCGTCGAGCAACTACTGAGCTGCAGGTCAGCGCAGTCAGTACATACAACAAAAGTCAGGTATTAAGCATAGGTAGAAAGTACTGCTAGACAAAGGAAACGCTTTCGAGATATCTACGGTTACAGCTGCTACCTCAGCCATCCCCAGCGCTTATCTGTACATTGTTGCCAGCGCCGAGAAGTCCAACTCAACTCAACCGCAAGCCACGTCTCTCTAATTCACCCTCTACGTGTTCTTCTCAAGATCCGCCAAGATCTTCTCACCCTTCGCCCGCGCACTCTCAATGTCACCGACCATGTAGAAAGCACCTTCTGGCAGGTCGTCACCCTCTCCGCTCATGATGGCCTTGAATGACCGGATGGTGTCCTTGAGGTCGACCAGGGTACCCTCGATACCAGTGAAGACCTGTGCGACGGTGAACGGCTGGCTCAGGAAACGCTGGAGCTTACGGGCGCGCTCGACGGTAAGCTTGTCGGCCTCAGACAACTCATCCATACCCAGAATGGCGATGATGTCCTGCAGCGACTTGTACTCTTGCAACATCTGCTGGACCTTGCTGGCGGTGTCGTAGTGGTCCTGGCCAACTACACGGGGGTCCAACATACGGCTTTTGCTGTCCAGAGGGTCGACGGCTGGGTAGATACCCAACTCAGAGATACCGCGGGAAAGCACAGTGGTGGCGTCCAAATGGGCGAAGGTGGTGGCAGGCGCAGGGTCAGTCAAGTCGTCAGCAGGCACGTAGACGGCTTGCACGGAGGTGATGGAGCCCTTGTGTGTGGTGGTGATACGCTCTTGCATGACACCCATGTCGACGGCGAGGGTGGGTTGGTAACCGACGGCAGATGGGATACGACCGAGAAGGGCGGACACTTCAGAACCGGCTTGGGTGAATCGGAAGATGTTGTCGATGAAGAGAAGCACGTCCTGGCCCTCCTCGTCACGGAAGTACTCGGCAACGGTCTAAGAGAGTGAAGATTAGCAGATGTCTCAGGCAATCGCGAAGGATTCTACAGTGGTCAATGTGCTTACCAGACCAGTAAGAGCGACACGAGCGCGAGCCCCTGGAGGCTCGTTCATTTGACCGAAGACCAGAGCGACCTTGGACTCGCCGTCGAGGTTGATGACACCGGTCTCCTGCATTTCGTGGTACAAGTCGTTGCCCTCACGCGTCCGCTCACCGACACCGGTGAAGACGGAGAAACCACCGTGAGCCTTGGCGATGTTGTTCTGGAAAGCTTAAGTTAGCAATGCGCTTATAGCCCTCATGTCGCAGCGGATACGCACGATGAGCTCCTGAATGAACACAGTCTTGCCGACACCAGCACCTCCGAAGAGACCGATCTTGCCACCACGAGCGTAAGGAGCGAGCAGGTCGACGACCTTGATGCCGGTAACGAGAACCTCAGCGGATGTGGACTGGTCAACGAAGCTTGGCGGGTCGGCGTGAATGGGCAGGGTCTTGTTGGACTTGATCGGGCCACGCTCGTCGATTGGGTCACCCGTCACGTTCATGATGCGACCGAGAGTGCCTGGGCCGACTGGGACCTGGATGGGCGCGCCAGTGTCGGTGCAGTTCTGGCCACGCACCAGACCCTCGGTACCGTCCATAGCAATGCATCGCACGATGTTCTCACCCAAATGTTGCTGTCTCATATGTTAGCCGCCATATCTTCCGATTTGCCATCTTTTGCATCGCGGTACGTACGGCGACCTCGAGCACGAGCTTGTTGCCCTGGTTGGTGGTGTTGATGGCGTTCAGGATGGAGGGGAGCTGCTCGGTGTCGAACTTGACTGGAGTGAGGAGAGAGCTGTTAGCTTGGCATTCCTTTTCCGCTGCCGCGGCTTCGAGGGAGCTCGCATACCATCGACGACGGCACCAATGACCTGGTAGACCTTGCCATCTTTTGCGCTATCGCTCGACGCGAAGCGCTGTGAGAAGATGGGAGCGAAGGACTTGGGTTGGAATGCACGCTGAACCGCTGGTCTGCGGATGGCAGAGGCGCGCAGCGACCGGGCGATGCCGCTGTGAAGGCGTCAGTATCATCGCCAATGGCGCCAGCAATGTGCTCAATGGATCTCCTCTTACTTCTTCAGCATCGTGGCAATCGGTATGAGGATGGTTGTGGGAGTGGAGAGACGTGGTGCTCGATGGCAAGGAGAGAGGTTGACGGACGAGCGAAGCAAAGCTCTCCTCCCGGCAAGCGGCATCGTCCGCACCGGAAGAGCACGGACCACTCACGCCAAATCTCGGAAGTTTGACATCAACATCAACATTATCTTCGCCATCACTACAAGGCTTCAGTACAACTACCAGTATTTTGCGTGGAGAAAGACAAGCAACAGCGTGTTCACTCTTTAACTTAATAGGCTGGTATCGTCAGCATGGCAGTGATAGCGCAACGTGGAGTCCGTCACTCTACCGGTAGCTGACGGCCTCCATGGTCTACCACGTTCCCGCGAAAACAAACGAACAACCTTGGTCCCGATATAGCCTGCCACTCACTTGCAGCATAACAGTGTGTAAAGGGGGTGGGCAGAGGCTTGGTGCCTAGAACAGCCATACGTGCTCTTCGTCCGGCACCAAGGCGGACCGGCTATTCAAACAGCTCTTTGGACAGCACATATAGAGACGCTGGACCTTCTATTCCTTCCTCGAGCGTACGACTCAATTGCCAGCGTCACGTCTTACTAACGTCTACCGCCTTCTTCTCGCAAGCCTATGGCCAACTGCGTCGTGTAAGCCGCCTTCTCGCTGCACCACCGGTCTTCGCGATGGGGAGAACGATGCAAGAGCAAGATAGTGATAGCGCGTGGCTGTGGGACGTACTAACGTAGTGCTGTCCCTCGGGATAGAACCTATGGAACATTGGCGTCACTGAACGGAGTATGTCATACTGCTCGGGTGAGATGCATGCAGAATGTATAAGACACGCCTGTATGAGTAAGAAGTATGTTATTGGACCCGTTCCCCCTGTCTTCTGCTCATCCCACGATATCGCAACTCTCAACCCAGACGTCAGCCGAGCTCGACTAACCTCCGCCGGCCTCCCTGGTGCATCCTATGTCTGCGACACGAAGAGAGACGATGCCTCCTTGTTCGCTCAACCACCCGCGCCCTGCTTCAGAGTTCACTAGCCTTCGGGCACGAACAGCGACGACTGATCTTTGTGCCCAGAAGTGGTCTTGCATTCATCAGCGGCCCGCCGAATGGGACCCTCAAGCGCCTCCTTCGCCTTATCAAGGCCCTTCTGCACGTTCGCACGGAGCTTGTCCTCCAGCGCCTTCTCTGCTTCCTCCTTGACCTCTGTGCTGTCGCACAGGATATTGAACTTCTTCTGGACACCGGCAAAGACGGCCTTCAGTGCCTTGCAAGTTTGTGCTTGATGCTTGGCAAGCACTTCCTCGAATGCACTCTCAGCACCATCGTGCACCTTGATCCAGACACCGTTCTTGGTGACTTTACGCTCGAAGGAATTGATACGCCTCTGAGGTGCTCCGGTACCCTTGTCTTTGCGGACAGTTGCGTAGATGTTGCGCATTGTTTTATTGATGTAGGCAGTCTCCGACGGCATTGTTGCGTCTTCTTGGACGTGACTGTGTCGTGTCAGCAAAGAGCCACACTGTTAAAGGACCGCGTCTCACCATGTTGCCGCTTTCACTTCGCGACAGGCTGCCTCAGCAATTCTGGGGATCGTTGGCCGCTCCAACATGAAGGCTTTGAGGAAGGGATGCAAAGCCATCAGCTTGAACTGCGCGTCGTCTGCGTACAGTCAGCGAAAGTCAGTATACCCAATGGGAACTTGACTCACTCTTGACTTTTGCTAAGGTGGTGTTGAACAGCCTCCCGACATCATGAGTCAGTGTCATAAAGATTGGCCGGATGACTTCTTGGAAACTGGCGAAGTCCCTTTCAAGCTGGGCTTTCTGGATGTCGGCAAGCTCGCGGTTCCACGAGGTATCAGGTGCACCTTTGCCTCGTCCTTTCTTCAGGCCTTCACGCTTGAGAAAGTTGAGATGAGTCGACCCAGTGCTGTGAATCTTGGCCCAGCCTCTGCACAGCTTGCGTGCTTGCGCGATCCAGCGCATCTCATCCACCTTCATGGGCAGCAGTACCAAGCGTTGAAATTCCGAGCGGACCTTATCGTATGCTGCCGCAATGATGCCAATCAGCTTTTCCTGCGGCTCCAGGATGATTGCCTCGATCTCGACTCGTCTCGCCATATGCGTCTCATTGCAGTATAGCTCGAATGAGTTGATAATGCTGGGAAGCTGCACGTTAGCCATGTGCAACGCATCGTTGAGCTTGCCTTCCGCCGGAAGTGCGAAAATACGTTGACGGAGTTCCGGCACACCGGTCTGCTTGACAGACAGTACCGGCTTTTCGTCCATAGTGTAGCCCGCCTGGTAGACCTTGTAGACTTCGTTACCGATTGAGAAAGCCGACAGTGGGCGTGGATCGCCGGTGAGGTCCTTGTACATCTTCTGGACGCTCTTGACGACATTCCTGTTGCGCATTTCCATGCGCAGGACGTCCCACTCGGCGACCTTGGCCTGCATCTCTGTCAGGATTTCTCTCTTCTCGTCGTCTAAGTCCATGGCCTCAAGCCTGGACATCTTCTGGCGCCTCTGCGCCAATTGCGCTTTCTGATGACGGAGCACCCTGATCTCGCCTTTGAGCTGCTCCTCTTTCTTCATCTCCGCGGGTGTGCCGGTGACCTCAGTCTCAGGGTCGATAGCGTCCGCGTGCGTCAAAGCCAGGATGGTGTTGCCCGAGCCTCTAGTCCTGAAACCACTGGCCAGGGTTTCACGCAATGTGCGATCGTCCTCTGCCCGCCCAATCTCCGCGACAGCAATCTTGTGCGTGCACGTGCGCTCATGCAGTATTGCATTGCCCGAGCGGGTCGTGTTGGCGTCAGACTTGCCGGGTGCGTCCACGAGGACGATGCCCTCGTTCAAGAGCGGGTGATCCAAACCGAAGTCGATGACGCTGACCAGAGGCCACGGCGAAGGCACAGCAATGTCGCCCTCACAGCCAGAGAGCTGATACATGTACGGCTGCAGTCTCCACAACAGGCCTTCGGGTGTCGACTCCTCAACTGTGATGGCGTCGTTGCCTTCTAAGTACGCCGCCAACAGCTCCGTCGCCCACGAGGACAGTGTCTCGATGATCTCCTCGTCATCCTCTGACTGGGCTCTGGCTAGGAACGCCCTGGCCTTGTCTTTGGTCTCGAACTCATCATGGCCGCAGAAGAGCGCTGTGAAGGCTGTGACAACAGACGACGTCTCACCGTAGTTCTCCACGTGGTCCTCCTCGGTCTCGTCCTCTTCCCCCTCTTCGTTATCTCTTCCCATGGCCCGGTAGTACTTTGCAACATATGACGCCAATATGTCACGGAACTGGCCATCGTCGAAGAACCGGACCTTAGCGCAAAACGGTGACGTCTGACCGGAGAACGTGCTCATGAAGCGTGAGACAACCCATGTGCAACTGCCACCCGCATCACCCTGGACTTTTGTCAGCGAGGCGCAGTATCCATATTGCCAGCTCGACACACCTTGCGAGCAATCATGCCCACGCTTAGAACGGAGTTTAGCACCGAGCTCTTCCCTGGTCATCGTTAGCACGTTGTCTCATATCCAACCTACCGATCCAAATACCTGACTTCATATCCCCCGACACTGCAAAGAATGTACTGTCCGGAGCCTCATCCTTCATGCGCCCTTGCACCTCCTCGAGCAAGCCGCGAGTGATGTTGTTCTGATAAGTCGACTGCTCCAGCGGGTCGCGGAGGTATTTCGCCGCCTGGCGACAGAGCCGCTTCATCTCGCG
This sequence comes from Neocatenulostroma microsporum, assembly GCA_022814695.1. Classification (NCBI taxonomy): domain Eukaryota; kingdom Fungi; phylum Ascomycota; class Dothideomycetes; order Mycosphaerellales; family Teratosphaeriaceae; genus Neocatenulostroma; species Neocatenulostroma microsporum. The sequence continues at coordinate 13,659 of JAKLLW010000566.1, forward strand.
GAAGACCGGCTTGTAGACGACATTGTCTGGCCGCGGCTCGTTATCAGGATCGTTGCAGTCGTATGGTGGGGCGTACTCGTCATCGAGGTCCATGTTGTCGTTGTCGATCTTGTCGACTCTGCCGGTCATGATGGCGAGCTGCTATGGGTGATACGAGGAGGTGTTGGAAGTCCGTGAATTGTTTGGAGAGTTTAGGTTGCTCAGATGTTGGTATTTGTTGGTCGGAATGTGTAGATAAAGGTGACAGCATAGACGAGGTTACTTATACTTGGCAATCGTGAGCTAGCATGCTACCACGTCATGCGGTTTCATGATAATGCAATGTTGTAGAGTGAAGGCAAGCTGAGGAGTTGGTAAGGATCACAGCGGGTTGGCAATGGGATAATCATGGGACGCAGTGAGCGCGACGAAAGGCTTCGCCCGAGAGCTTGGTCCCAGAAGTGAGCAATCCAGAAGTGAAGATGCGATGATGGCACGCCACTTTACATCGTAAGGCTCATAATGAATTAACCGTTCCCATGCAATCTTCGAGGGGTACTGTCAGGCCCAAGGCGATTTCGTACCATTCCAGGGCCTCCGAGAGGAACTGTAATTCCAGTCGTTGCAGTTGGACGCCTCCAAACCGTTCCGCTGGCCCAGACACCTTCTTCCGCCTCATGGGAGGTCGAACGCGAAGTCTCGACGACGGGTCAGGATATGGGCCCATATCGCGGCGCGGACTTGTGCTTCCCATTGTACGTACCCCCAACCCGCCAATACTTTGGTGGCCTATACTTTGTGCCAGTGATATTGATGTGAAAATAAGGTATCGCTAGACTCAATCTCCGGAGGGCATGAACAAGACATGGTCGCCCAACAGCTGCTTCGTTGCATCAGAGTTACACTGTGTTCCATGCGTTCGTAAAGGTCTGATGCTTCTCTGTCCCATGTTCAGTGCAACCGTGGCTTTTCGAGCAGCTTCCCTGCCACTCCACCACCCTTCGCGATGATGACAACGCTGCAGCTGCTCCAATGCTGCTTGTCGGACGTCACGTTCGCGGCAATTCACAGCGATGAAGAATAGCGGCAGGATGACTCCGTTATGTACGGAGAACTGTGCAGATCCGACTGCGCCGGCATCAAGGAAGTTCTGGCACAAAGTAAGGCACCGTACGAATCCCGGCGTAAGCTCCTCGTAGGCTGTAACAATCTCTTCACTCCCGACAAGGTGCATTTTCGTCACGAGGATTTGGCAAAGGTAGTGGTACGCCTGGCTTATCCGCAACCGTTGTTGCTTGACCGTATCTACTAGCTGGGGTTCGAGGGTGTCCATATCAGCGGCCCACTGCGACAATGCGACGTTGACTGCCGCTTGCATAGCTTCGAAGGTTGCATCCACTCTATTACTTTTGACCGTATCGTATAAGTCCATTGTCGCGGCCAAAGCGAGTGGTAGCATTTCGGATGGGCCGTCACAGCTTTCCGAAAGGCTCGCAGCGCAAGCCGAAAACCTTTCCACTGCATGTCGATTGAGTATCGTTCGCCTGTTGACCCGCATCGCATCATGGCAGTCGAGACGTTCGAACGTGCTCCAGATCGACTGAGGTATGATCGATGAGCCGTACGGCGCTTCCGAGGGCTTTGCTCGACCCTCAGCGAGCAGCTTTAAAGCACCGTGAAGATGCGTTCTGGCATCTTCGTACCCCTCCCTGGATAGCTCAAAAGACTTGAAAATAAGGCAGGCGATGAGGACTACGCTGACATTGCTTCTCCGGTGTTCAGACGAGATTTTGTGCTGTAGGGCTGCCATTGCTTTGCCATATTGCCGCAAGGCGAAATCGGTGTGACGTCTTTCCATGCTCTCCAGCGCCACGATGCCATGCCACACGGCTGGCTCTGTGTGCGCAGTCTGGCAGAAGAGGGAGTGGAGTGGAGCGTGATACAGGATAGTCCCGTGATTTGCAAGACACCTTTCGCGAAAGGCTGTGAAAGCAGCCTGCTCTAGCGAGCATCTGCTTCCTGTGGCGTGGAACGAAGGCTGTTGTGCCCACCGGATGACCGTGCCTTCTTGCCCCGAGCTCCCTACGGCCATGCGGAGGGTGTTATAGCCATCACAGAGGCGGCCAGAGCTGACGCAGCGGCTGCAGGCGGGTACCTGCTCGTCGCACTTGATTCTACGCTGCTTGCAGTTCTTGCATCCGGACCGCACCTTGGGTTTGTACACTCGCAGTTTCGGAGCCCGGTCATCCTTGCGCATCCTTGTGGACTTGAACCGCCTAAGCAGGCCGACTAGCAAGATGAAACAGACGGTTCGGTCGGAATAGAGGCGGCGAATTGTGAGACCCCTTGGCCGTCCAGAAGCAAGTGTGCCAATAGCGGTGTTGATATCTCAAGGCGCGGTCTTCGAAAACCGATGACGATGTTTAGCCGCCTTCTATGACCTTGTACAGCCCTGTGGTCCTGCGTACGGCGTGATGATCCTGCACTTTGTTCGTGCGCAGCTGCTCCGCCTGCATATCGACGCTGGAGTGTTAGTCCTGATGCTGACGTTGATGAGATCAAATGCAGAAATGGATCCGCAGAGGTAACGCAAGGGCGCTCGGGCCCTCCGACTTTGATCGATCTACCCGACGTCGCCACCTTTCACCAGTCGATCACAAGATAACGTTGCACATTGGTCGGGCACTGTAAGAGAATCTAGCGAGGGTGTGGTGTAAGGCTATGTACATGCTGCACAGCAACTCTATCAAAGTGGATCCAAATGCTATTGGAACAGGCATCTCCTTCAACAACTACCTGCTCTCGTACCTCTTTGCAGAGGACGCCCATACGTAATGCCGCTCAACAAAAGCCAGCAGAGCATCAGCGTAGTCAAGTGCCGCATCAACGACGGACTCTGCACTCTCCATGGTAAACACGGCCGATGCCGCTGCGCCCACGGCGGAGTTATGCAACTCTGTTGCTCGCTGAAGTCCGCTTTCGATATCTTTGCCGGGTTTATCAGCGGTGAGAGTGATGAAGTTGAAGATCTCGTCGACGGCGAGGTCTTTGCGAAGGCCAAGAATGTCGTTCTGGAAGCCAATGGCGAGTGTGATGTTTGCTTCCAAGTCCCGCAATGCTGTTTGCTCGGATTCGTTGAGCGACTCGAGGCATACGTCTGCTTGTAGCATGATGAAGAAGGGTTTGAGTCCAACAGTCTGCGACCGGATGTCCAGGTAGGCTTTCTCGGTCCATCCTCCTTGGTCTTTGTACATTCGCTCCAAACGCATGGCGTCCAGAACATCAGAGACGCTGTTGATCACGTCCGTATAGACAGGTCGCGGTACTAGGCCACGCACTTGCCGTACGAAAGTCTTCGTCAATGCCCGTATCTTGTCACAGGCAGGGTCGAGGCAAGCTCCTCCGTAGCCAACTGGACTTCGTCGACCGCCACCGAGACTTGCCTCCAAGATAGACATGCTGTCAATGAGAGCGAGCTGTGCAATCTCCACCTCCATCATCTCGACCTCATCATCCACATTGCAGAGTAAAGCGAACCAAGCGGCCATGGAAAGAAGGATCTTGTAGTCCTGGACGTTAGGGAAGGCTACCCGTACAGCTGCAAGGTCAGCGACTGCTCGTTTTGTGGCTTTCGTTCTCGAGCCATCGTAGTTGTTGAGATAGAAAGTCGCATGAGCTTCAGCCAGAATGCCAAGATCTTCTTTGTTCACGCTCGATCGCCTCTCCATCCGAGGTAGCAGTATCCCAACGTTCTTGGTGACCGGCAGGGCCGTGAGATCCAGTGCAATGCATTGGAGAGCCATTTCGAATGAACGAGGAGGTTGCGTGTCTTTTTGAACTGACTAGTATATGCACGGTATGAGTGATTTGTAGAAGATGTATGTTAACCACCAGGGTTCCTGTAATGTCAGTAACGATCAAGTGCTGGGTCAATGAGTGTGACGAGCAGAAGCTCTAAAGAGTGTAGTGAGCTATGCTCGAACGACGGACGAATTCAGTAAAGACGGCGTGTATAGCAAAAGAGTCGGATGTTGATCGCTGTCATATTGAGGATGGACCATACCGCGAAGGGTTCATTCAGCCTCTTTGTCTTTATTACTATTCAACTCCCGGCCGCCTCGGATCGTCGTGCTTTGAGTTCCGGTCTTGGTAGTGGCCAACGAACAAAGAACCGGATGGCGGGATCTCTATCATAGATTAGATGGCAGCGTTCCAGGGCGATGACAGAAGCTGCCTGAGCCAGCAATGCCGGTGCATGATATTCCGTGGCGGTACGTCCCAGCTGAAGACGCACAGCGGTAGCATCCTTCACAAGCCATGTCTTCGGCATACAACGCAGTCACACTTCCGGAAGCTCTGATCGTAGCGACCGGCGGCTCCAGCCAGTCACTTCCTACAGCCAGCAGCCCGTCCTCCTCAACACCCTCACTGACAGCCGCCGCTTCCAAATCAGCCTCGGCCACCCCATCCACCGCCGCCGTTGCTGCCGCATCAGCCTACAGCCTCCCAGACGCTCTACCTCACACTTCCAATCGCTGGATCGCGGTAGCCGGCGGCCTGGCCCTCTACAACCCCACCCTTCTCCTTGTCGCGGCGGCACTACTACAACACACAGCCGTCTTCGGCATCCTCTTCCTGCTCCGAGGCTTCTCGCCCAAGCGTGCGCTGGACCTGCACTCACTATTGTCTTCGCTCTCAGCTTCGTAGCAGCGCCGATAGTCTTCCTAGTGGACCTCAGGATAGATCAGATCAAGCTTTTATTCTTTCTGGAGCACGAAGCGGTGGAGTTCTTGATAGCGATAAGGGTGCTTGCGCCGCCTCAGTTCGTGGTAAGGCGGTCAGGGCTCATTGTGCTAATCTGCTGGTGCAGTCTGGTGGCTATCACGGTCCCGGTAGTGCTGGATACACACTTTCACCATGCCGCGGATTTGGTTGCCTGGTGCGCTTTTGCCTCTGACTTCCTGGTCGGCGTGTCCGGACTGGAGTTGATCCGAAGATGGCAATTACTGAAAACACCGACTCGCTTCACGTTGCGCAAGGCGAGGGCAGAGGTCATGGCTGGGTTGGGGTTCATGCTGCATGGTGAGTACTTCTGCACTTCTCAACGGTCATATATGCGACCTATCAGCTGACAGTTCAAGCAAGGTTTCGTTACCATGTCAGTAGGCCCGATCTTCGCTTTCGTCTTATATGACAACCTCAACCCAGCATGGTTCGCCTACGCCTGGGTCGCTGTCTTCCTATCAGCTTTCTTCGCCGTTGGGTTCGCGGTGCCTGTAGCGGGCATCTTCTTCTCCAATATCAGATGGTGCTTCAGTCATAGAAAGCCTGTGTTCCCTGGGCAAGTGGAATGGCAGGAAGAGCAATATGAAAGGGAAAAGAAAGATGATGATGAGCCTGCGAGCCCTGCCTACGTCGAAGCTGCTCCCAGGTATGCGGTGTACCAGGCTGAGCAGGATCGCTGGCCGCTCGAAGGCATGAGGTCACCAAATGCTGCATGGCAGATCCAGTTGCCGGAAGAGAGGAGAGGTCTGCGGCCTGGCGAGTTGAGAGATATCCGCCATGTCGGAGGACAGGGTCCAGCGTACGTTACCGGGACGTACTGAAAGTGCCTCTAGGCATAACAGGCATGGTGGCGTTGCCGCCGGCAGTACTTGGATGAAGAAGTAGATCAGCAAGTACACAGCCATTGCGCATCCTGGCGGGACATAGCCCAACCGAAGAAGATATTGGTCATTGTACGACTGTGACAGTGCGCGCGTGCGGAAAATGTGGCTTAGAGGCTTGATAGAAGATGCGCGGTCTCTTTGTTCCACACTCCTCGTATCGACGACACAGTAGCACGAGAGTTCAAAGAGAGGTCATGACCGCCGCTACGGCATTAATAGCGAGCTCGTGTGCAACACCAAGTGTGCGCTTCGATCTAAAGGATTCTTGGACGGAAGGTGGACAGGATGGACCTACGCCTCGTTAGCTATAAAGCCTTCGACCTCTGCACTTCATGCAATGGGTACAAGGCAGCCTTTCTTGATCATCATGATGCGCTCCCTACTGTTCACCCTCTTCGCAGCGGTAGGGCTCTGTAGTCCACCTCACATCCTTAGACGAACAAACAACCTGTGTGTTCCCGGGAAGAAGATCTTGCACACAGTAAGCCATCCTGACATCGCTCAATGGTGATCCATGACCACGCCTCCTGCTAACGTTCCGGAGTACGATGATGCCTCTACCATGACACCCAATGGCCTGACACCCGTGATCGGGAAAGAGCTTCCGACCGACGTCATCGCCAACCCCTATGACTGCTTCGACTACACAGCTATTCAGAAGAGTGGCACTACCATCATCGACCAGGCAGTCCAGGCTCTTCCTCTGGGCGCGATGAATCCGCAGATGCAGCCAGAACTCCCGTCGCCAGGCGCGCTTGCGCTCTACGGCGAGCGGTCTGACCTGGTTTCTCTTGGTACGCCAAGCATCAGACTCAGCAAGACCGCCAACCTAGGCAGTTTCGACTTTCTCAGCTTCTATTGCTCCTGCGCCGATCCCACGCCGCAAAGCCAGATCATAATTTTCCTTGACTGCAAAGTCACCTCACTGGATACGACGAGTCTGGCAATCCGAAAGGTGTTCCGGCTGTTTGCGAATACACAGCTGGGAAAGACCTGAATCATCCAAATCCCATGAAGAAGTACACTGGTGCTGCCATCGAGGGGATATCGCACATTGAATTCGTAACGGAGGTGGCAGGCGTTGCTGTTGCAGGAAAGGCCGTGACGACGGGACTGGATAACCTGCTCTTCCATTTGAACCATTGACGATGAAGTTGCAAAGGGGATAAGCGTGGCGACTAATAGATTGTCGAGACTCAAAGTGGTCGTCTTATCTGGTAGTCATCCAGCTTGTTAGGCATCTGTACTCACAATGTTCATGCCACTTCCACGTCCAACACTACCAACGTCTGTTTCTTGTCCACACTGTAATCACCATTAATCAAAAGTGGTATCGAGGCTAAACTGAGGGCGACGCTTCCAAAAGCTGGCATGGAGTTCGTGGAAGTCATGCAGGTGCTGGGATCGTGCTCCGATGGTTGCTCTCAGCGCTTTCGATGATTAACGCCAAGCATATCAGCCTCGTATGACACCTGGCACCGTACTGATAGAGGTCTTGGGCTGGCGAGACGTCACGTCACCTCTTCACCAGCGGCTCGAGATGTTGAGAAGGTGGAGGAGCGGGAGTCCCGTAGTCTTTCGCCCAAGCCTGTCCCTCCAAACTGCCGTCCATAACATCCACGACTGAGGCCCACAGGACGACAGGAGGCTCCGTTTCTGTCTCCATCTCTGGCGAGATGGGGATCGCTGGAGAGGTCGCACGGAGGGTGCCGCTGCAGCCGGCGCACGATAGGTGCTTGCGCGTCGTGTGTGACTTTAGCCGGCACCTTAACCTGACTCAAGTTCCTGCCGACAACGAGCTCTCTCTTCGTCGCATGGTAGGAGCTTGGTGAGACTGTGGCTGGCTGGCTGCGAGGCTGCAAACATACAGCATTGAGCACATATGGGATGTACCTCGCTAGAACGTTGACGAGATAGACGATTGTACAGACGAGCACAAACACGGCTCCTGCCGCTGTCAAAAACGGGTCTTGACGACGTCATTGCCCAATGCGTCTCCCCATGTCCAGATCGTTACCCACAACGTCCCATGGGCCTCCAGAAGAGGTAACAACGATGGCAACTCTGGCAAGCACTGAGACCCACCCAGATGGCAGGAACAGGAACAGGTAGGGAGCTGCGAAGAACCTTTCCTCACACAACTTCCCTCTTCCATCTCGTCTCACCTCTCCCATCCTCCCACCTCAGCGTGCAGCTCTTCATTGATGCCCAGCATGCATTCCACCATTACTACAGCCTTGCTGGCCCTCGCCGGCTCAGCATTTGGGCAGGATTTCAGCCATGATGGCAGCTATGGGGCACCGGTAGGCGACATCAAGAACCCCCCTCATGAAGCTGAGATCTCACAAGCTCTCTAGTTCCCGAATACAACGTACCCGGGCTTCGAGTCTCCTAATCCCGCAGCTATCGCAGGGAGCTCTGCCAACCAGACCTCGCCTCCCAAGTACCCTTCACCATGGGGCTCCGGGCAAGGCGATTGGGCCACAGCCTACAGCAAGGCTCGCGCTTTCGTCTCGCAGCTTACGCTCGAAGAGAAGGTCAACTTGACAACGGGCACGGGATGGGAGCTCGACCGCTGCGTAGGACAGACGGGTTCCATCCCACGTCTTGGCTTCCGAGCCATGTGTCTCCAGGATAGCCCAGTGGGTGTGAGAGATTCGGACTTCAACTCTGTCTTCCCAGCAGGCGTCAACGTGGCTGCGTCCTTCGACCGGCATGTCGCTTACGCTAGAGGCCAAGCGATGGGCGAAGAGCACAGAGGCAAGGGTGTCGACATGCAGCTCGGCCCTGTTGCTGGCCCTCTTGGCAGAACGCCAGAGGGTGGCAGGAACTGGGAAGGTGAGCGGAAGAGGCATATGCATGCTCGCTGCCCTGCCCTTGATGCTGACGATGATGTTCTCCAGGCTTCTCTCCGGACCCTGTCCTTACGGGTGTCATGTTCGCACAATCGATCCAAGGTATTCAATCCGCCGGTGTCATGACCAGCGCGAAGCACTACATTGCCTACGAGCAAGAGCATTTCCGTCAGACATCCGACGCCAGCTCCTTCGGCTTTACCATTGCTGAGCCCGACAGTGCAAACTTGGACGATGTTACGATGCACGAGCTCTACCTCTGGCCGTTCGCGGATGGCGTCAAAGCGGGTGCCACGTCCATTATGTGCTCGTACAACCAGGTCAACAACTCGCAGGCATGCCAGAACTCCTACACTCTGAACTATTTGTTGAAAGGAGAGCTCGGTTTCCAAGGTAAGATATTCGACGAGCCCACCTACCACCACGACCACTGACACATTGAGCAGGCTTCGTCGTCTCCGACTGGCTAGGCACACACTCTGGCATCTCATCTGTCCTAGCAGGTCTCGATATGACCATGCCAGGTGATTCAGACATCTACGACTCAGGCGACAGCTACTTCGGTGCCAACCTTACAGTCGCAGTCTTGAATGGTACAGTGCCAGCATGGCGCCTAGATGACATGGCCGTACGCATCATGGCAGGCTTCTACTTCGTCGAGAACAACGCCACCCGGCCCGACAGAGGCGAGATCAACTTCTCGTCTTGGACAACCGATACCTACGGCTACGAGCACTACTACGTCGGTGAAGGCTGGACGCAGATCAATGATCACGTGGAGGTCTTCAAAGGTCACCAGAGCCTGATCCGCTCGATTGGCGCCAGGAGTACCGTTTTACTCAAAAACACCAACAACGCCCTCCCTCTTACAGTAGGCATGGATGGATTGACAGCAGTCTTCGGTGAAGACGCTGGCCCAAACATCAACGGCCCAAATAGCTGCAGCGACCGTGGGTGTGATAACGGCACATTGGGTATGGCTTGGGGATCAGGGAGCGCGAACTTCCCGTACCTGGTTACACCAGACAGCGCTATTGGCAACGTGGTGCTCAATGCAGGTGGCTCCTACGAGAGCAGCCTTCAAAACGGCGCTTTGGATACCATGGGGACGCTCGCCAGGAGGGCGAACGTGAGTATCTTCTTCGCCAACTCCGACTCAGGAGAAGGCTATATCCAGGTGGACGGCAACCTGGGCGACAGGAACAACCTCACCTTTTGGAAGGGTGCAGACGCTGCTTTGGAGGCCGTGGCAGGCAACTGCAGCAACACCATTCTTGTCGTGCACTCGACCGGACCCGTACTACTCGAGAAGTACAAGAACCATCCCAACATTACCGCTATTCTCTGGGCTGGTGTGCCAGGGCAGGAGAGCGGTAACAGCATCGCAGATGTGCTGTACGGAGGTGTGAACCCTGGCGCCAAGCTACCCTTCACTATCGGTGCCAGCCGTGGCGACTACGGAACGGACATCCTGTACGAGCCGAACGGCGCAGTGCCGCAAATCCAGTTCAAGGAGGGCGTCTTCATCGACTATCGCGCTTTTGACCGCCACAACGAGACACCTACTTACGAGTTCGGCTACGGTTTGAGCTACACGAGCTTCAGCTACAGCGACTTGAAGATCACGAAGCTCAATGTTAGTGACTACGTGCCGTTCTCGGGACACACTGGTCCAGCGCCTACGTACGGCAACTTTAGCACCAGCCCTGCAGCTCATGTGTTTCCGGCGAACTTCAGCAGGGTGCCAATGTACCAATACCCATGGCTCAACAGCACAAACCTCACGGCAGCATCTACGGACCCCAACTACGGCCTTCCTGGCGTCGTGCCGGCGGGCTCGCAAGATGGCTCCGCACAGCCTATCCCTCGCGCTGGAGGTGGACCGGGCGGAAACCCAATGCTGTACGATGTTCTGTACCGTGTGCAAGCTACCATTACCAACACTGGTAAGGTCGGTGGAGAGGAGGTACCGCAACTGTACATCTCGAGAGGTGGACCGTACGATCCCGTCAAGGAGTTGAGGGGCTTCGAGCGACTATCAATCCAGCCGAACATGAGCACGACGTTCAGCGTGGACATTACGAGGAGAGACATCGCTAGCTGGGACACGGTCTCTCAGGATTGGGTCGTGAGCAATGCTACGAAGACGGTGTATGTTGGCAGCAGTAGCAGGAAGCTGCCTCTGGAGGGTACGCTACCTTAGAAGTGCCGGAGAACGTCGATGTGGTAATGTCTTAATACAAGAGCACATAAGATGTGCCGAACATTGATAATAAAGGATAAATACAGGATAGAATAGACTGATAGAAGTTATACAGCCTTCATCGGGTAACCCGAAGGATTCTCATCCTGGTCGCCATGCCAGCTTCAGCAAACAACTTCACCAATTCAGCCGCACCGCTGGCAGCTCCGTTGCCCTTTCTGCACGTTGGCGATTGCATAGTTGGGCAGCAACGAGCCTGACGTGATTCCAACGGTGTCGCGTATCGATGAAGTACATTGCACGCTTATACAGTTCCATCGCCTGAGATGCCGCCTGCTCGATGGGAAACCTGCGTGCTGGCTACTGCAGCTGTGCGTCGATGTGGAATCAGAAACCTGTTCTCGATTCCGCTGTACAAACTGTCAACAAGCAACATGGCCAGCCTGGAGGACTTCGAGATGTGATGCATTGGAGCTATGCTATGAAAATATGCAGAGTTCAGATGTACGTTTTGCGTACTGAGCTCTTGCGAACCCTCAAGTTGGCGCTGTAGAAGTGGGTTTCGTCCGCTTTTGCCTTGTCGGCTGCCTCACCACTTTTCAACCGGTTACCTCCGGTCGTCGTCACCGTACTTGTGCGTCCAGAAGCCTCTGTAGTGTTTCTTGCTTCCCGCCTCGTTGATCTGATAAGTGTTAGCTGATTTGTATTAGAATCATTCCACCGAAACGTTTACCTGCTGAATCTCCTTTGGCGTGAGCTTGAAAGTCATTGCGCGGAGGTAGTCACTCAGGCGCTGCTCCTTGCTAGATGTGGTAATGGGAACGATATCTTGATCGATGCACCATCTTAGTAGGATCTCGCTAGCGTTGACAGCATACTTCTTCGCGAGGGGAGCCACTACATCATCGACTGGGCCGGGAGTAGCTTTGGTGATTGGAGTCAAGGGACCGTATGCCTCAGTGGCGATACCCTACGGCTAATCAGTCACCGGTCATTACACTGGTGCCGAATCCGACATGACACAGTGCCCGTACCTTGGCTTTGTGGTACTTCAGTAGTTCTGTGTGCTGCAGATACGGATGGAACTCGATCTGGTTGACGGCTGGTGGGGTCTTGCAAGTCTCGTAGATCATATCGAGGTACTCAGGCAGATAGTTGCTCACGCCAATCGACTTGGCCAGGCCCTGTGCCTTGAGCTCTTCCATCTGTGCCCACTTGGCCTGGTGGTCTTCCTTGTTCTCGCTGAAGAACGGCGCATGGATGAGGTACCTGTAGCCTGGTCAGCCTTAGTGGCATCTGTGGTACGTGAAGAATGCGTACAGATCCACGTAGTCAAGCTGAAGCTTCTTCAAGCTCGTCTTCAGGGCGCTGGGAATGTCGCTGATGTTGCTAATGACTTTGGTCGTGACGAAAAGCTTCTCCCTAGGCACGCCGGCTTGCTTCAGGGCCGCTCCAAGCTCGGTCTCAGTCTTGTAGACCTCCGCACCATCTTGGTGGTAATAGTTAAGACTCAGTGCCAGCTTAGTGCTGTCAATGCATGCCTGATCGATCTTGGACTCGTCGCCGCTCTTGTACCACGCAGTGCCGGTGCCATAGCCGAGCTATTTCTTGATCAGCTTCGGCCTTGAAAGATCCGTAAGCTCGAGTTACCATGGGAATGGCGTTGCCATCATTCAACTTGAGATTCGGGATTGGGGTGTGGATCTTTGCCATGGTGGCAAACTGGCGATGGAGTGTGCGAGGTGTTGTCAGAAAAGGTGTGGGTGGTCCGAGAGCGCAGATAGTCCGAATCGGGAATGCACGGCTATGCACAAATCCTCTACTGCAAAGCTTGACGAGCATACGCTGATTCCAAAAGATCGAACTGTATCAGTACCTCACGCCGACTGATGTCTTATGTAGAGCTCTTCACTCCGGGCAGGAACATTGAAGATGAATAATGGGCTGTGACGTGGGCTGCGGGGCACAAGGCAGATCCGCTCGGCTCCTCAGCAGGAAGGACGTCGATGTTGGTATAGCCATCATGAGGTGCGAATCAACAACTGATTCGAGGGCTCTAATATCACAGTTGCTAAGCGGCCCAGGGCCCGTTATACCGCTATCCTGAACTCAACCGCATCCTCCATACCATACAACGTCTTCGCATCCCGCACCCAGTGAAACAGACAGCTACCACAGCCGGTAGTCCCTCCAAAGGTGTTCAACTCCACCAGCTGGAAACTATCGCCAACGACGAGGACATCAAAGGTGAAGCCTGAGCTTCTCATCTCATCGCTGAACTCATCAGAGCGCTTGATCTTCTGATGTACGTCTTTGATACCCTCCAAGACTGTCTCGCACCAAGTCTCCCAGTTCTTCACTCCAGCTGATCCTTCGAGAGCCTTCAGAGGCTCGTGCCAAAAATATTGGCTCACCGCAGTGATTTCACCCGATGGAGGGCAAAAGACACGGAACTCAATGCCTGCTTCACTAACATCTTCTCGCCAAGGCAGCAAAAAGAGATAGATATCGACGCCGGCTTTCCGTAGATCCTCTATGCCTCTACACCCCCAAGGGGACGTAACAATGCGCTGCCATAGCTCTTCCGGGCTTGTGACAGGCGCGTTACCAATCGTTCTCCCGCCAGCGACATCATCTTGGGATGGCAGCGTTTCCGCGTCCTTTAACGAGCAGGTATCGAGGCGCACGAAGAACTTCCTACCGCCAGAGAATACTTCTGGCATCATGATGCCGTGGGCTGTGCGCTTCGGGAAGCCTACCTCCAAGTCCTCCAGAGTCTCCGGCGTGACCCGCTTCGACAGCTGCCAGCTTCGGCCAGCGTTAACCAACTCATCACAGTACCAAGTGGGAAGCTTCAATTTGTGTACGGATTCTGGTGCGACGCCCTGAGTCTCCATGATCAAGTCTAGCCAGGGATTGAGAAGCAGCCATGGCTGGGTTGAGTCAGGGTTGTGATGACTGACACCAGGTAGAGTATTAGCGATCTCTTCGTGCTTGTGCTCGTGGGTGTTGAATTCGCGTTGAGGTTCATGAGTGGTAGATGAGTCCAGGGCGGCCTGCACGGCGGCGAAAGGTACGATCTTGAGCTTGAGATGCTTGATTGGCGCCATGATCGTAGTGTTCGATGGCCCTGTTGAGATTGATGAGTCGTGCAGGAATATTAAGGGTTGGTGGACGTTATACTATATCGGTTCCGGTATGAGTCGGGGTGTCGGTGTCTTCATTTGGAACACGATGGAGCGAGGAACCACGGTGTGGGAATAGGGTGGAAAACGAAAAGACGAAGGAAGGGCGAGATCTTGAAGCAGCATATTACTCGTTCTAGTACTGTTTAACGCAACATCGAAGCAATCTAGTGAGCAGGGTATCATCTGGCCGTAATCATAGCGACGTGCATCCATAGCAGCGAGCATATTTCGCTCTCGTCCGATCCATCAAGTGCGCCGCTTCCCATGCGGTCGTCACGATCGTCAAGCAGTAGCGCTGCCAGAGCGCGATAGTCCTAGTCCCAATCCCAATCCTGTAACACCTTGCTAGTAATCATCGTAATAACAATCCGTTCTGTGCATCATGTAATAGTCTCTTGCCATGCCAGTCCTGGTTCGGTCTTCAATCACAACCATTTCTCAAAATGCCTCTTCTCAAACCAACCCATCCTGTCGAACGCGAGCCAGAGCTGGCTGGCCTTGTTTACGTCGATGTTGGTGTGGGCTTGTGCCCCAGTGCGAGTGAATGGCTTCTCCTCCTTGAGTGCTTGCACCTTCCCTCTGAAGATGCGACGCTTATTGGCGAAGTACTGAGCAGGCTTGAGCCGAAGCGTCGTGCATGCCTTCTTCTCCTCGTCGGTAAGAACATCGTAGTCGAGCTCATCTTTGATATCAAGAGGCGTGCCCTGCCACGTCACCTGCAGTGGCTTCTCGGCCGATTCGAGCGGTGGCGAGAAGTCTTCAATCTCTCGCCAGCGCAGGTCGTCCTCTTTGGGCGCGGTGGCCTTGCTGGGTGCAGCACGCTTGTGCTTCTTCTCCGTGGCCGGGAATGCATCGTCGTGAAACTCGTTGACACTCTTCACTTTGGGAGTGCGAGACCGTCTGCTCGCCGGCGTCGGCGCGGGTGCGGTTGCAAGTGCAGGCTGCTCCGGTGACGCGTCCCGGAGTGGCGTGGAAGTTCTTGGCGGCTGCCTGGGCTTTGCCACTGTCTTCGGTGGCGATCTGGTCTTCTTCACGCCGGCTGCCTGGGTAAGCGTTCGGAGTTGCCGATTGTCCTCTGGATGACGTGGCGCGACTTGCGACTTCGTCGGAGACGGTAGCCTGGCCCTCCGATATGCCGCAAGGACTCTGACCTCCTCCATTCGCTTGTTGTAATAGTCCATCGCGCTGTCTGGTGTCAACGGGATAAAGCTAGCACCAGGTCCGAGGAACGCGAGGAGGTTATGCGGCTTGGCTGGTGGTGAAAGATTAGGAAAACTACTTCTTCTCCAAGCTGATGTTGATGGTGCCTGACGTGTGTCGTTCTCGGGTGAGTCAGACTGCTGGCTGTCGTGTCGACTTGATGCCTGACTCTTGCGCTCGTTGTCGATGTCGATGTCGATCTCGCTGCCGAACAGTGGCGCTTGCGCGTGATCGTCGCGCTCTGTATTCTCTGTGTAGAGTGGTGGATCGAGAGTCGCGTTGACCGGTCGGAAGCTGGGGTAGGCGAATGTGTCTGGCGACACTGGTGGTGACAGTGTCTGTATCGGTGCCAACACTACTCCCTCTGGTTTGTCCGTGTGTTGTGTGAAGCTATCGTATGCTGTCTCGTGTGGTGTATGAAGTTGTCCGGCGCCCGTTGTTGCTCTTCCCGCCGTGGCTGCCTCAGGCTGCTCCATAGTCAAACTGCTGAACGTGGTGTGAAGAGGCGTTTGTGACATTCGCTGGCGATGTCTCGAGGGTGATATTGGTGCGTGCGGATGGTCCGGAGTCAGCAAGTGGCAATGGCCAGGTGCTTATGATATGTGCTTGCGCGGTTGCGAGGTCCGCTTAATTCCGTGCTCTTGTCTCGCGCTGCGCCTCGTGTCCAGACGGTATTGGATTTACGTGGGAAAGCGTGATTGTGCGAATGTCGGAGAGGGATGTGGGTGATAGATGACACTATATAGTCAATGATGATTTCGATGTTTCAGTGGTGGAGAAGGGTGAACCAAGGTTGGCGTAAAGAGTCAATTGCTAAGTGTCTTAAGTGGCTAG
>JAKLLW010000567.1:0-29561 GCA_022814695.1 Neocatenulostroma microsporum
GGTGGCAATTTCCTGTTGAGACAATAGGTGGAATGCTGCTGGATGTGTCGGAATGTAAGCATTGTTCACAGTCGATGGTAGATGAGGGACGTGCATCACGACTTCCTATCTATCGCAAGTCTAGTCAGTGACGAGAGAAGAAATGAAAAGTATGCGATCGTAAGTGTTTCAGGCGTTCGCAAGTGGTGGTACAGCGTGAGGTCGCAGAAGCGGCCGCAGAAGGTACAAAGCAAGGGCTATGTTCTGGCTGGACACCACTGCCGAAGCCACACGTGACTCTGAGTCGCCCAAAGACTCACTATCCTTACATCGGATAGAAATTGCGGCGCAGCATCGTTCGCAGAGATCTCGGCGTCGACGATCGATTATTCCGATATGCCTGCAGTACTCTTCTTTCTGCCCATCAACTCTCCTATCTCAGGACTTGGATGATGTGCCCTTCCAGGGACGCACGTCACTTTTTCAACCGTCGTCTTGCTCAGTACTAAATTTCTTCCTCCCACCACTCGTCAACTTCGCCAAAGCAACCTTATTCACTTGCCCGCCAACCTTCTTCTGCATCTTCTCAATCTCCGCCTCGGCATCCTCTGGATCACCTTCAGCATAGTCAAGCACCAGCCTTCTACCCAGCAAATGCGTGTCGCGGAGCGCATCCATAGCACTCTCGGCCTCCTTCGGCGTAGTGAAGTCCGCGAAACCGAAACCCCTCGCTTCTCTATCCATCTTCTTCGGCACACGGACAGATCGAAGCTGACCATAAGCACCGAATAGCGCACGAACGTCCTTAGCTGTAGCTTCGAAAGGCAAGTTCTTGATAATGACTTTTGTCCTCTTGCCGGCTTGCTTCTTCGCCGCATCTGCCTTCCTCCGATCTTCAGCGGCATCTGCACCCTTGTGGGACACACGAAGCTGTAATTTGTGGCCTTCGAGCGTATGGCCGTCCATGGCCTGCAACGCGGCCTGTGCCTGCTGCGCACTGCGGAACTCGAGGAAGCCAAAACCCATACTGAGGACTTGACCTGGCTTCTTAGGCTCCGTCTTTGTCTTGACGCGGCCAGACATGAAGCCAGAGAGGGGTTTGAAGGTCTGGGTGAGAACTTCAGTGGTCGTGGTGAAGTTGAGATTGCGCACGAAGAGGGTGGCTGTGCCTCCCGTTTCTGGAACGAGGTGGTCGGCGTCTTTCAGCTCGGCTGCAGAGGTCTTCGACACACCCTCAATCGCAGTGGTTGTCTCATCAGTCGATACCGGCTTCGCGGAGAACAAATTCTTCGGCGCCCACTCCAATTTCAGGATAGAGCTTTTCACCTTCCTATACGCCAGCGCAGGGAAGGCAGCCTTAGCCTGGGCGGCATTCGCCATCTCCACGACCGCGATAACGCCACTCGGGGCCATCAGAAACCTCTTAACATCGCCATGCTCCTCAAACAACCTCTTCAGTTCATCTTTACTGCAGTCGTAAGGGAGGTTCTTCACCAACACCGCAGTATCGCCCCTCTTACTTCGCTTGAAGGAGTCAAGATCGACACCCTGTTGTTTGAAGTAAGCTTTCGTCTCCTGAATGATATGCGTCTCAGCGTGCGCTTGTTTCACTGCCGCATCGCTCGATGTAGGGTCGAGGACTTGCGACTTCGCAAGACCTAGGCGGTCAGCTACGCTGGACACCACGGCATCTGCGTTCATGTAGAGAGCGTTCCAGTTGAACTCCGTAGAGGCTGCTTCGCGGCGCCTCTTGATCTCCTGCTGCTTCTTGAGCGGTAGCTTGGAGAGTGCAAAGTCGTCGAGCTTGTCTTCGCGCTTCGCTTCGCCAGGCACAACATGAAGTAGGCGACCTTGGAAGGTCACGCGGTCCTTTTGCCTGAAGGCTTGCTCAGCAGCGTCAGCATCAGTGAATTGGATGAATGCCAAGCCTTTTCCAGCACCGGTCTTCACGTCCCGTGATACATGGACCTAATACTTGCAGTTAGCAAGATATTTGAGGTCTGACGTGATGATAATATAAGACGGTCAGAAAGGCTGATATCAGAAAGCGAGAGGCATCTACTAAAATACTCTACCCTGGTCTCAGCACCCGCCGTGGCGTAAGCTGTCCCTATCAGGATGTTCATCATAATAGCCAGTCTGCGATGTAAGAAAGAGAAAGCTGGTGACATACCTCTTCCAAGCTGCCAAACGGCGCGAATTCCGCTTCGAGATCCTCTTCTTGCACGGTGAATGGCAGATTGCGTAAGAACAGCCGCATGCTCAAGCGGACCTTATCAATCTCAGCATCGCCAGAAGTTGTCGTTTCACCTGCTTGTTCATCTGATGGTGGCGATGGGAGCGAGCTGGCTGCTTGTTCGGCGGTCGTCGCTTGTGGCCCGCCTTTCATAGGTACCTCTTCTTCGTCTTCCGATGATGCAGACGCTTCATCGGGCTTGCCTCCTGCAGCTGTTGCATCTTCTTCGTCGTCGTCCAGTAAGCCAAGCAGCCGACTAGTACGTCCACGTGCCCAGTCTGCGTCCGACACGGCCGGCTTGGGCTCCGCCTCCACGGGCGCATCTAAATCCGCGACGTTCTCGCTGGGCTTCGATTCTGCTGGCTCAGGTACTGCTTCAGGCTCTTGCTCACGCTTCGTACGCTTAGCCTTCTTCGGCACGACCTCGTACTCGCCGTCACTCTGGCCTTCGGCGATACCGGCCCATTCAGCTTCTTCAGTCTGCGGTATGGTCTCTCCCGCCGCCTCCATTGCCTCGCTCTCCCATGCCTTCTTAGTGTTCTTCTTCGGCTTATAAGCCTCGAGAAACTCCTTCAGCTTTGGGTCTTCCTCATCCTTCGTCTCACTTTCCCTCTTTCTCTTCACTTCGCCTTCGCTAGTAGCTCCAGCCTCCCCACCACTTGCTCGCCGTGCTGTCGGTGCTGCACCTCTCGCGCCTTTGACATCCTGGGCGGGTGGTCTTGCGATCTCGACACCAATCCTCGACATGCGAATGAAGGTCTTGTTGAAGTACTTCACCGTCTTCTTCGCATCCTCGGGTGTTTTGTAACCTACATACCCTATCCTTCGGGTTGGGAAGATCTTCGCGTCAGTAATCTCGCGGCCATTTTGGGAGAAATGCTTGCGGAACTCCGCGTCCGTGAAGGTTGGCGGGAGACCTTTGATGAATATGCGACTGGAGACTAACGAGTCGTCCATGGTATTGTGTGTCGCGCTCAGGGTGAGCATCAAAGGTACAGACGTTGATGTAGAAGAGAAGAGATTGACTCGGGAGAAATGTTTTGGGGCTGAGAGTCGCGAAATCTTGGCGCCTTGGCGCGCCTCGCTTCGGCCGACTTCTTGCAAGTCGCGACGTGAACATCCAAACCTTGCCAAAGAAACAGTCGCCCACCGCACACATCTACCTGCCGGCGCATTCGGTGCTTCGCGTGCATCGATCTAGTACTTACGCCTCGTTCAGCTCGGGTAACGCGATCATGGCGGACGTCAAGGACAACCAGATGTCGGAGAAGCTGGAGGGTACGCGCTCCGTCCCTCCCGTCAGCAGGCTATGCATGTTACTGACCATGGAAATGTCCGAACAGCTCAGGTCAAGGCCTTTGACATGGTATGCACACATCTTGTCCTATCGAGACGCGGTAGGTCGGAGTTCAGCTAACGCCACTTCTTACAGAGCGAGGACATGCGGGATGAGGCAATCGAAGTCGGTAAGGACTGTAATCAGGCTGAGCCAGCGCAGTCCACCCTTGCTTACATGTATCACAGCCCGAGAAGCCATGGAGAAGGAGAACATTGAGAAGGTGAGCTTCACGGCCGCAGATGGCGAAAAGTACGAAACGCTGAAGGACCTCAAGGAAATCGCCAAGGCCATCAAGATCGAGGCAAGTATTACCATCATCTCCACTGTCCTCGGAATGCTAGACTTGACGCTGACGATATTGATTAGTTCGACCACCGGAAAGGCGCCACCTGGCACTGCATCGTCGGCCGCAACTTCGGAAGCTTTGTTACACATGGTACGCTCACCACTCACTCATTCATTCTCTCTCTGGGCCGAGACTGCGCCACGCCAACGATATACGATGGCACAGCAAGCTAACGACTATTGCAGAGACGAATCACTTCATCTACTTCTACCTGGGCCACTACGCGATCCTGCTGTTCAAGACGCAGTGATTGCCATGAAGATGCCACGCATAAGCGCGGCGTTCGATGTATTATAAGCATGACTTTCAGCGAGAGCGATTCTTCATATCACGCCGTCAAGAGCTTCCAGTCAATACCCAGTCTTCTTTCCCTTGTCTTCGTTTCATCATACCTTCCATGCGATGCTGTTGCCTGAGGCGTCAATATCGGAACGAGAGCCTCGGCCCGTTAGCCGCTTCTCTAAACAGCGTCACACCGAGACACCTGACGTCGTTCTAGCCCAGAGCTTCCGCGTGTCTCTACAGTGGCGCAGTGTCTTGGTAGCGACATACAGTCTTCTTCAACTCACACAATACTCCCTCGCACACCAAAGAACACGCCGATAGCTCCTCGACCACCCATACCACCAAAGCGCGCTCAACATGGCGTTCATCTTCACCTGCGGCACCCACAGTACGTCCCGGCGCATTACCTACTATGTGCGATCAAGCTAACCCGGTGTGCAGCTTTCCAATCCTTACTAAAAGGCTACGAGAACATCACAGTGCAATGTCAAAACTGCGGTAACTTCAGCGGCAAAATCACGAAGCGGTGGGAGTGGTTCACTGTACGCAGCCTCCTCTACCCAACCTTGAGGCACAAGGCATCTACTGACTTCCCTCCCAGTTCTGCTTCGTCCCACTCATACCCTTCTCCCTAAAGCCCTACCACGACGTCTCCTGCCACATCTGCCACTTCCACCAAGATATCAAGTACCGACCCGACGTACAGCAGCAGATGGAAGGTGGAGAAAGCTCAATACCTATGCAGAATCAACAGCAACCGCAAAGCGGGAACCAAGGCTGGAATAGGCCTGCGCCTCCACCGCCGCCGGGGCAAGGGCAGTATCAGCAGGGCGGACAGCCGGTGTACAAGTAATAGGCTGGGATGGTCTGCTCTGCGCAGGTTGCGTGCGCGAGGTGTTTTCGGCGTTCAAAAGTGTAGGAGGGGCTTGAAATGATACCCGTACCTATGTACCTCTATGGCTCGCGTTGTTAATCTAATGTCTTCAAAGCGCCATGCGAGCTGACTTGATGCACAAACTTGGCCACAGCTTCCTGACCTTCTCTCCTCGTAGTAGCTTCTGTGTGCAGCGCACCGACTACGTTCTTCCTCTCGTACATCAGACTCAAGTCCTTGCAGACCTGCTCGAGCTTCTCGATCTCCACCGGCGGCACGACTTCATCTCGCGTTGCTGGTAACAGCAAGATACGAGGCTTCTCAGTAGCTTCTGAGGCCTGAGTGGCCTCCGCAACCCTACGCAGAGCTACCTTGCTGTCCCAGTGATTCCAAAGAAAAGGATGAAGGTACTGATATGGCAGCCACTTTTGCGGGTACAATGCCAAGAGCATGCTCTTGATGCTTGTGAACGGCGTCTCCAAGATCAAGCCCCTAAGCTGCGGCCGATCATCCGCAGTGCTCTTCGTGACGTAGTGAGCAGCGGCCGTACTTGCGATTCCAGCTCCAACAGACTGTCCCCAAAGCACAAGCTTCGCAATGGATGAAAAATGTTGAGCGACCCACTTCAGCATCGCTTGGACGTCAAGCTCGATGCCGGATTGCGTTGCCCGACCGGAAGAGGTCCAGTACCCTCTATATGAAAGCGCCACAAGCGTGCAACGGACGTCTGGATTGGAAGCGTGTATGAGCTTCAGCACCTGCGTGAGAAGTGGCAAGCGCGGCGGAGTAGAGCTGCCGTTACCTTGAAAGTAGCATATCACCACCTCCTTCTTCATTCCGTCCGGCTCGTTTTCAAAAGACTGTTGCTTGGTCGTGATAGACCCAACGCATAGACTGATCTTGGTTCCGTCGATGCTCCTGATTCTTTCCTCTCGCCACTCCACTGGCTTACAGATAGCCGCATAGTCCGCGATCTTCTCCTTCCGGGCGTAGGGCGGCATGTACGGCATGTAGACTATCTTGTCCTGAAAAAGGACCGTCATCATGCATTTGTATGTCCATAGTGAGATGAGCAGTCCTAAGAAGACTACCGGTGGGATAAGGACTGTTGGTATGCTCCCTGTTAGGAAGGTACGCTTTGATGCAGGACCTGGTGCCGATGTTGGGCCCAGCGATGACCTCGAGGAGTTGATATTCGGTCGCCGAAAACACCGATGGCCAATCGTAAATCGGCGAGAATGATATGGCCTTTGGTCGATAGTTGTAGACCTCAAGGTGATGTGCCTTGCCGAGCAGAGGCACGTCCACAGGCCTCTTGGTCGGCGCATCTCATCCAGTAGCGCGCCATTGGGAAGGTCCGAGAGTGACTGTCGCGATCATCTTCGCCATCGTTGCGAGAGAACGAAAGGGTCAAGATTTGTACAACTGAGATCCTGTTGTTTTGACAGCGATTATAATGCTGCAAAAGTCGAGGTCCGGACGTCGACGAGATTTCCGAGCTGAACCTCCGACCGTTGGACCAACACCCAATGGGTCACGGGGTGCAGGATCGCTTCGTCGCATCATGTCGATGCAGCTTGCCAAGGCGATACGGGTACCGTCTTTCGAGGCACAGCACCGTATCTGGCATGCAGAACTCCGAGCTGGACGAGGAGCTGAACGATAACAATCGCGACTGACAAACGCGAATAACTCCTTTTGCACGACAGCTTCTTCAACAGTGCGGACTGTCAACGCGATGATACCGCGTCTATTGAGCCGCAACACCATAGGTCGGTAACACCATGTTCAGCACTACTACTGCCCGGCTGAGCCGATCAGAGTATGGCCATGTCTACATCCCATTGTACCCGACACGCAAGGAGATACGGGTCATCCACTTGTTCGCCGCAAAGAGACACGCCATCACTGGAGATCTGCGGTGCACACTGGACAACGTGTCGCTACTTGACGCGAACAGACCACAGTATGAGGCGATCTCATACTGTTGGAGTGAGCTGACCGGCACCGCGTCTATCATCATCAATGGCGTACGGCTCGATGCACCTGCAAGCGCAGTGGCAGCTTTACGAAGATTTCAGCCTCGACACGGTTCGGTAACGCTGTGGATAGACGCGTTATGCATCAATCAGGATGACCATGCGGAGAGGAGCTCTCAGGTCAGGCTCATGGGTGATATCTACCGTCTGGCGTCTCGTACGCTTATTTGGCTCGGTGGTGCAGACCATACAAGCCCAAAAGTGCCCGAGGCCGTCAAAGCCGCGCTGGCTGATATGAGAAAGGAGACACGCAACTGGTGGTTCCAAAAGCAGACGCCTCTGCCGACCCGTCGGCACTTCGAAGCTCTTCATGCACTACTTGCTAGACGCTGGTTTGAGCGTTTGTGGGTTCTCCAGGAAGCCGTACTCGCACCGGCTGCCACCTGCTACATCGGTGATGACGAGTTCCTGTGGCAAGATATCTGCGATTGCGCATATTGGGCGGAGAGTGAGCCTTTCAGTTCCGGCGTTACGAAAGCGAAACAATCGCCGGGTTACAAGACGGCTCTGCTTGTGCGCCGCTTTCTCGACCGGAAAAAGGTGCCTCTGGGCGAGCTTCTTGTCACAAGCACACAACTCGAGGTGAAGGATCCAAAAGATAAGGTGTTTGCCATACTCGGCCTCGCCGAAGTCAGTAGGGTTAATTGGCATTCTCAGCTTCTGGTGGACTACTCACAGCCTCTTCCAGTTGAAAAGTAAGGCCTCAAATGGGATAGAATCAAAGTGTCTGATTTCTTCCTCTCTACGGTACGAGCTGTCTCGTATATCCGTAGAGGGCTGTTTGCTATCTATTTGCTTACCTGCTACAGTCTCTCTTTGTAGCCTTGTCCTGTCGCAGGCTGTCTCAAACAACTCTTCCGGCCATCTACTCATCTGCAACTCGCCTTGCACTTCTAGAAGCGACTCACCTGGGTCTACTGAGAGAGGTCGAGCACATTCAGGATCAAAGGCTGTTCTCTGCTGCTGATGATTCTGGAGATATATTCCCTACCTGGACTCCGCGATACGATCGGAAACCAAATTTGAATATGAACGCTGAGCCGCTGCCCACTTGGTGCGCTGCAGATGGTGGTCGACCTATGGACGTGGGCTTAATGTCTAACATGCGCTACCCATCCCACGTCCTTCCGCTGTCTGGAGTAGTACTGGACCACGTCCAGTGCGTCAGTTCTGTCGTACGCTACTCTACCCTCCACGAGGCTGAGACAGGGCGAGGACCCGGAATCTTACTCGGAATGGTGGCGTTCTTACTGCAGAACTGCGTCTGTAATGCAGATATGCTACAAGATCTCATGCTCACTATCACAAACCTCGGCGCCGTGTTCTCGTCTAGTGGCAAAGCAAATGAACACTGGCTGGACCATTACTTCGACTACCTCGCTTTCGCGGCTCTGCATCTTTACCACGGCGAGAGTCTTGCTCGTGCGCTGGAACAGTTGCAATCTCGATACCAGATCGAAAGCTTCACTAAGCACATCAATCAAGCCAACCCTTTGTGCCTCAACAGGGTGGTGTTTGTAACGAACATGGGTAAGGTTGGGTTAGGCCCGCAGACTATGACTGGGCAGCAAGGTGAGGGCGTGGTAATACTGTTCGGCAGCCGACTGCCATTCATCCTGCGCTCGCGAGGTGTTGTGTACAGACCGCAGATGTCGCTACGGTATCAGCTAGTCGGCCATTGCTATGTCCACGGTATCATGAACGGCGAGGCAATCAATGAGCACGAGGCATCTGGACAAGGTGCTACGGTCTTCGAGATCGCATGACGACCCTGTGTTGTGCCGATACAGTACCGCCTTCCATCAAGGAGCATCCCGACAATGACAGCCTTGCGGCAGCGACATCGGCTCGGACCGAAACTCTTCCGTACGACGTCCCTTCCCTGCACAATTGCCGAGGGAGCTCCACTTCGACATCATCTTGACTTGCCATAGCTTTGATGGTTTGTCAGCCAAGTGAATACTCTGCATACAGTAGCCTCACTTGAGTACTGCTCCATCTTGAATCCTTCCGGTTTTCACACAACCACATCCGGTACCACATATCCAACATCACGACTCAACCACCGAAGTGATTCGCCGCCATGAAGGAAGCTATCATCCACGCCGGCCCTAAGGTTGAGATCATTGACTCTCCAATCCCTCAGCCAAAACCAGGCCAGGTGATCATCAAGGTTGCCGTTTCTGGCAGCAACCCGTAAGTCACATCGACGACATCCGCTTCTCACAATACTGACAGACTTCTAGCAAGGACTGGAAAGTCCCAGAATGGATGTCCGACGTGCCACCGCTCAACCAAGGCGACGACATCGCCGGTACGATCCACGCCGTCGGTGATGGCGTGATCGAGTTCCGGAAGGGTGACAGGGTAGCCGCCTTCCACGAGATGATGTCGCCAGGTGGCAGCTACGCTGAGTACGCTGTTGCGTGGGCGCATACAACGTTCTTTCTGCCGGAGAAGACCAGCTTTGAGGAAGGCGCAGCCTTGCCATTAGCGGCCCTGACGGCCGCGGTGGGGCTGTACGCCGCCGATCGCCTCAACCTCCCTCAGCCGTGGAGCCCTGCCACCGAGCCAACTCCTCTTGTGGTCTACGGAGCCAGCTCAGCGGTGGGTTCGTACGTCCTCCAGCTGGCCAAGCAATCGAACATTCACCCTTTGATCTGTGTTGCCGGTCGCGCCCAGGAGCATGTTGAGAAGCTCATTGATCGCTCCAAAGGTGACACGATCGTGGACTACCGGAAAGGCGACGATGCAGTCTCACAGGGCATCAAAGATGCGTTGAAGGGGCAGAAACTGCACTACGCTTACGACGCTGTTAGCGAAAAGACTTCTTACAAGAACATCGGCAAGGTTCTGGACCCGAGCTCAGCTTCTCGCATCACCTTCGTATTGCCGTCGCCGAGTGGTGGTGGCTGGGGTGACAACTTCCCGGATATCCCGGAGGCTGCTGTGCAGAGTCGGACCAACGTAGGCTCTGTCCACGCCGACCTCAAGGATCTCGGGTACGTTTACTCCAGGTACTTTACGCGAGGACTGGAGGAAGGGTTCTTCAGAGGCCAGCCTCAGGAGGTTGTGCCTGGCGGCTTGGAGGGTGTTCAGAGTGCAATGGAGAAGCTGAAGAACGGGACCGCTAGCGCGGTGAAATACGTGTTCAGGGTCCCTGAGACGAAAGGTGCCGGGAGCGGGTCATAAGTGCATCACTACGTACAAAGGGTCTTGGAGAGATTAGCAGCAACTCGCTCCACCCAACGATACAGTATTAGGCAGTGTACATTACTAGGGCAAGATCCATACATAAGGCTCGCTGATATCTTCTCCATGTCAGACAGTAACCACATCAGACATTTCGATGCAAAACAGGCATTAGCCGCTCACAGACCTCATATGCCCTTCCCGCCTGTAAACACAGCTCTGCGGCTCACCGCCCTCCGCCTCAGCAGGCAGCTCATACTCAATCTTCGTTGTCCACGACAATGGTGACTCGGCCAGCTCAGCAATCTCGGGCAATTGTGGTGCGTTTCCACGGCTGTCAGAACTGCGAGTATGGTTAGTGACAGCGGTGTCCGTACTGAAGCTTGTCTGTGACCAGGTCTTGGGCGACTCCTTCATGCCGAAAGGCTTGGCATTATATGGAGACACTGTCGACTTTCTTGACGCTCTGTGGTGCCTCCGACGTCTCCATAGCAATAGCGCGCCGACCGAAGCGAGCAGGAAGAAGATGTAAACAGGTAGGGCGGTCTCGAGTGGCAGCTTGGAGCGCGAATGTGCATTGGCATACGCATGGGTTGACGTCGGCGTCTGGCCAGTCGGTGATATTGAAGCGGCGGAGAGCCGGACATCTGAAGAAACGACTGACGTAGCGAATGTGGAAGCAGTCGCGACCGGTGTCAACGTCGCTCTGGTGGAATTCGAGCTTTTCAATGACGCTGTTCCGGAGGAGCCCGTCGTTTGAGGCGTACTACTGGGAGAGGATGGCATGGCCGAAGTCTGTGCGTTGATGGTATTGGTTGAGCTGCTGCTTGTCGTCGAAGCCGTCGAAGTCCATCCTTCTGTAAGCTTTGGCGTGACCTCCGCTGGCATAACACCCGAATTGATGGAAGTCACCACTGCTGTAGGGTCCGCTATCGTAGGATCGATCATGATCGTCTCCGTGCCACTAAGAAGCGTGGACGTACTGGTCACTGTCTTTGTGAGCTTCGTCACAGCATTCTCAGAGCCACCAGCGTTTGTCGTGATCGTCGCCTGCACCTTGAACAACAGTGGATCCGCTGTGTCGTAGTCTGTCCACGAGACAAATGGACCCATCGTCTGCACAACCTCAATCGTGGCTGTTGAGCCGACGGTAGTGATGTACTGATCACCGTCCTCCACGGTGCCTGTTGCGACATCTGCTCCGATAGTGGTCGCAAAGGGCGTGGAGAGGTAGAGGAACGTGTAGACTATGATGTGGTGCCGGCCGGACCTATCGAGGCTTGTACTTGGTCTGACGTGAGAACTGATAGTGGCGTCCATGATGCTGAGATATGTGGTACGTCTGCGGTGACCGTGGTGATGGCTCGAGCGAGGATTCGGGTGCTGGTCATTGATGAAGCTGACGTTGCCATATTCACTGAAGAGGGTAGACATGGTCGTCCTGACCAACAGAGGTGGGCAGCGCACCTGTATACCCACTACCCCTCCACGTCGTCGCACATATGTGCTGCACTCTGCTCTGTGCTCACTGCCTCGTTGCTTGCATGAGCTCGCCATGCTGTGCGACACGGCTGCTTGCATAGAGAGCTCACACACACCAAGCAGTGTTCACCTTCACCCAATAGGGCGGTGAGCGGATAGTTCGTGGAGTATGGCTGTAGGAGACGTATCCTGTAGTTCAGCCACCTCAACTATCTCCGGTAATCTGGTCGGCCGCTGTCCTTGACTATCAGAACTATGCGCTTGACTTCCGCCTCCGGTATGAGTGCTAAAGCTCGTCTGGGACCAGGTCTTCGGCTCTTGCTCCATGCCGAACGGCCTAGCATTGTAAGGTGACACTGACGAGTCTCTCAAGGCTCGCCCAATCTTTCGACGTCGCATCCATAGCACGAGCAGAACTACGAAAGCAAGGACAGTAATACAGCAGATTGGTACTGCAGTCTCGATGGACATGTAGGTGTGTTTGCGCGCTCTCGGCGAAGTTGAGACTGAAGGCAAGCTCTGCTGGCTTGGCGGAGCTGAAGCTACTGATACCGTTGCGCTCGAATGGCTAATGGACGTTTCAATTGTTGACCCGCCAGATGTCCGAACGGCATCACTGCTAGTTAGCAACGTAGGCTCCGAGCTCTCGGTCGATGCTGGGCGTGACGAACTTGAAGTGGCGGAGGTCCATGACGTCCCAGTCGATACAATGACCGGCTCCAGACCTGAATTGATTGCGCTCCCGGCCACGGCAGTCGCACTCGTGGTGACGTTGAAAGTGGGAGTGATGGTCGCGCTGGTAGAGGTGATGACCACCGTGGTCGCGCCAGTATTCGCATGCTCAGAAGCGCCAAAGTCGCTCCCGCAATTGGCATTGTACCATGTCATGACCTGCTGGTTGTCGGTCGGGTTGGTGCACGATGAGTCGCAGATGCCGCCGGGCGAGCTATGCAGGCTGGTAAGGTAGGCCGACTGGCAGAAGCACCACCAAATCTGTTGGTTGACCGTAGTGGTGCCGCCGCATGCTTGCGCGGCTTGGTTGAGGAGAGCGCAGCCGCTAGCACATGATGGCAGCTGGCTGTTGCCGTCGGTAAGGAGCTGCGCGGAGGTGCGAGATATGAGGGCGATGGAGGCGAGGATGGAGGGAGGTGATGGTGTTGCGTCGCGAAGACCTCATCGTGGGCAATGGCAACGAAACGTACTGGAGGTGTAGATGATCCATGTTTCGAGCGAGGTTATGACCGAGGCCGCTGTATATATGGTGAGAGGATTCCATGTCGCTACGATCTTCGGTGTGGTAGGCCCTTGACTAAGGGTCGGACCAAGTAGTGTGTAGGTGGTCGCCGGCGTTCTAGTGAAGCTGGACATGATCAATACTGATGCCGCGTTTGATGGAAATATCGAAGAGAAATGAGCAGCAAAGCTGTATACGGCCTACCTGCTACCCCTCCACTTTGTCGCACCTACGTTACATGATGCACTCTGCTCTGTACTCACTGCCTCGTTGCTTGCATGAGCTCGCATGTTGTGTAACGCGGATGCTTGCAGGAACAGCTGTACATCACAACCACGACTGAGAAGTATGTCATATGCAAATTGTCTGTGTTCAAACCTCCAGCCAAATGTACCAACTTCCCTGCACATAACATCCACATTTCTTCGCCGCTTCTGTGACCTCCCACTCCTCACATATCCTTCAAGAAGTCGTGGTAGTTATCTTTCTCCCAGTCGGTTTCTGGCAATCTGGGAGCGCTTGTCTGCCTGTTCAATCCGTCACCAGAAGGTCTTAGAGAAGCACCTGCCGAATCCGTTGCTTCAAACCCTGGATGGAGCCCGGCTGATGCTTGCGAGCGTAACGATCCTGCAGGGCTCGTCCGCGCCATAGCAGACTCCGCCGGGCTCGTCCGTCGTGATGCTGAACCTGCGTACTTCTGCAAGGCTGCCGACTTCCTGGCATCTTCCTCGCTGTCTCTGCGACGTCTTCGGCACCAGAGCCACAGGAAAGCAGCGAAACCGATGAACAGGAAGGCGACGACGAGTGGTACTGCGATGGCAGTGGCTAGCATGCGGCGATTCATGGCTGAAGACATAGTGCTCGTGTTGTTGCCAGTACTATTTCCGCTCATACTGCCCATGCTGCCCATACCTATCATGCTGCCTTGCTGAGATGATGTGGTGCCCGGGTCCGTCGGCATAGCGCTGGTAGCGATCATGAAGGTGCTAAGGGCTGTGTGTCCGGAGTTTGGTGGGCTGGCCGAAGCACTCATGTCCATAGAACCAGGCCTCATGGGCATTGTGTCCGAGGTGGTCAATGGTGTAGGTACCGCTGCGGTCGAGCTTGGCGCCAACTGCGTAAAAGGGTTCTTCACCGAGCTAGGGAGTGCGGATTCGAACAGGGGGGCTGGTCCAGTCATTGTTGAGGCATACCAGGTCGTGCTCGCGTCGCCGTTGATGATTGTAGTCGTGGGAAAGAGCAATACTCCAGCATTGGGCGATAGCACAGTAGTGGGGCCTGGCATCTCGACAGAAGACATGATGATGGTGCTTTCTGGCATCCCAGCGGTATCAGTCACGAGCCAGGTCATTGTGGTAAGCGTCGGTAGAATTTCGACGGAAGTCACCAGCATGAGGGATTCGCTGGTGGTGGGAGGAGGGGTCGGGTTTTCTTGTTCGCTTGTGCTTGGTGTAGAGGTAGCCGAGTCCAGCCCAGCGACTCCCGCCACCAATCCGCCGTCTTGAGCCGTAAGACTGATATGACGCCCGACGTCCGGCTTATAGGTCGTGGCTACAGACTGTGATGTTTCGATGGACTTCATTGTGGTGGACATAGTGGGACTCTCGGCTGTCGATGGTGGAACGATCGTTGTCGGCACGGATATCAGCAGGGTGGTGACTTGCTCGACTGTTACTGTGCTTGTTGCAAACAGATATGTTGATGCATCGGGGTTAGTCGGAGTCGAGATTGGCCACTCAGTGGTACTTTCTGCTGCGAATGTAAGTGTGCTAGTGTTGTAGAGACTTGAAGGGCTCCATGCAAGACCGGGTGGCAGTGACTGTCGCCGAGAGATCCCTGCGCCACCTTTCAGCTGTCCACCGTGACTGCTGTAAAGCCAAACCACAGATGTAGCTTCTCGCCGTCCCGCGAGTGTAGACCTTCGAATGTGTTGTATCTCGGTCTTAGCTTTCAGACCGTTCGATGCGTCCAGAGGATTACCCATCAGCATGAAGGAGTGGGTAATACAGCGTACCATGGTCGCATGATCCTAGCCAGCGCGTAGTGGCGGACGATAGGTTTCGCGCACCGCCTCACGCGCGTGAACCTCTACGCCATATGATCTCTTGAGTGCGTCAAGCAAACACGTACCACCATCGGACCATGTGTAGAACAAGGTACGCCCTGCATCCTTTCTCGAGGCCTAGGGAACCAGAGTCTGGAGAGATCGGAGAATCAAGGCAAGGGGCGCGAAAAAGGGTAAAACATTTGAAAGAGTTGTCTTTGGACAGGGAGACAGCCATCTCGGCCGCGGTGACGAGTACCGCAGCTTGAGTTTCTTTGCTTGTATGCCTGCACACACCTCTGCCGAAAGAAGAAAATGGAAGAGATAAGGAGACGAAAGAAAGATGGACACGCTCCGCGCTCGCCCACTCCTCGCATTTCCGGTAATTGTGAGGTACACAGACGTCGCCGACCAGATCCATCGTACCCATAAGGCCGAGGTCGCATAGCGGCAGTCTCGCAATCATCGCTTCGCCTATGTGCGGTGGTCTGCGATGAGAGGGAGAGTCATATTGGGCGCTGCTTTGGGCGGGTAACAATATCATCAGTAAGGTACCAGGACAGCGAGGTCGCTCGTAGGCTGTTTGATTCAGTGTAGCGGATACAAGATCTAGGAGGCGGGTGGAAGGTTGCTGCGTGGAAGAAGTGAGGTCGTCTTGTCTCGTTGCGGTCGTGAAGTATGGCACGAGTCATGTCGTGCCAAGGCCCGCGATAAGCGAATAAGCTCCGATAAGGCTGTTGCTACATCGAGCGGTGTTTCTGCCTGCAACAAACAACGTCAACTCCTCATCATCATTCCGTACCGTCGACAGAGCTCAATCGAACTTCTACAGCAGCTCGCCATGGACCAGACCAAAGCGCTCAACGCATTGGCGCCCTTCATCGCCCTCGCCAAATCCGCTACAGCACCACGGGCAGCCGCCGACCTCATCACCCAAGCGACTTCAGCTCCAAACACATACGTCTTCGCCGAGCTGTTGCAGCAGCCGAACATCCAGAACTTGGCCGGTAATGATCAGTATGGGTCGTCCCACGAGCTGCTGAAGGTATTCGCTTGGGGGACGTGGGAGAGCTACAAAGGTATGGACACATCGTCATCAGTCTGGAAAGGGAAGGCACACTAACAGTATTGCAGCCACCTCAGGTCTCCCACAACTCTCTCAAACCCAAACACTCAAACTCCGCCTCCTATCCCTCCTCACAATCGCCGCCCAGAAACCTACCACCTCGGCCATCGACTCAAACCTCAGCTACGCCTCTCTATGCGCTCGCCTGGACCTAGAATCGCCCATCGACCTGGAGCACCTCATCACTGAAGCAATCTACAGCGATCTCATCTCTGCCAGACTCAACCCAGCGAATCAAACCGTCGTCATTACCTCCGTTGCTCCGCTGCGCGACTTAGCACCAGGTAGTATAGCCGACATGCTCTCCGATCTCAATGCCTGGAGCGGGAGGTGCGACTCCGTGCTCGCAGACCTGGAAGCGGAAATTGCCAAGGTGAAGCAAGGAGCGAAGCTCAGGCATGCGAGGGAACAAAAGGCGGAGAAGCAGATCAAGGCTGTTAATGATGCTGGGGAGAGGGGTACTGGAGGCGGTGGAGCAGGGACGATAGGAGATGGTAAAGGAGGGAGGTCAACGAGGAATTCAACACGCAAAGTCGAGGAGGAAGAGTATGATGATGATCCTATGGAAGTTGATGGTGGCTCTGGTGGTGGGACCGGTGGTGGCATGGGAGGAGGTGGTGGGAAGAAGAGGAGTGTTGGTCCTCCCGGGTTGTTCGGGAAGCTCACGGGGAGGGGTCCCCGGTGAGCATTACGATGATGATGCATGAAGACGACGAGTAATACGATCCGCATAGAGCTTAGATGCTATGCTAACAGCTGCTCTGGTCAGCGAGTAGAGACTCGCAGGAAAGACCGTTGCCACGAAGCGGCGCCTGACCTCAAACCCAGCATTAAGCTCTTTCACAAGAGGCCACCATTACCATTCCATTAGCTCAGTTTCCACGGTAGTCCTGCTCGCCTATCATTGATACTCCGCTGGAGCGGCACACGAAAGCTCAGTGCAACTGCGAGTGCTGGAGATGCAATAGCTGGCGTCCTGGCTTCCTATTCTGCGCTTTGCTACATCTCCACATGTGCGCGCGCTCGCCGGCTGACGCTTACGACGCCAGATGCCGGCAATTTCTCGTCTCCAAAGTACGTCCAGCTGCTGGTGCTCTCAAGCGATCTGCGGTAATACCTACGCATGCCATCACACAAGCACGAGCCGTGTATGCCACCTCGGCTTGTATCACATACTGTAGCACATGATACCGGGTGCCTGCATGGCTGTGATTCGCGATCCTGCCATTGTCTTTCTTCTCCCTGCACCTCAAGTCTCCTATCTATCTCTGACATCGCAAACAACACTCTCGCAGTTTCGTACGTAGCCGGTTGTTGCTGAGCATCCCAGCTACGACACCAATCAAACGCAGTATGGCGACGACTACGAAGACAGCCACGGGAACGGTGGGTCAAAGAGAATCATAGAAATTACGTCCACAGCTGACCTTGTCCCACTTGCTTCTCGCAGAGGCCTCTTCGACAGGCTTCTTAACGGAAGTTCGGACCACCACACGACTCGCAAATGGCCAAGTGTCAACGACCGACGAAGAGACGCAAACGCAAACCACAGACGGAGACTTCCAGGTGCCAGTGTCGACGAGCGGGCAGGCGGCGGCGACGATGACGAGTCTCTCGCAGAGCACGGCTAGCATTGCCGACTACCAAACGGATGGCGCCCAGAAGGATGCTCCATCGCATTCACTGCTGGCCGAGACTACTGCACCGGTGGTAGTAAGCTTCTTCCTGGTTTGCTTGGGGGTGGTGATGCTTATCAGGAAGCGGAGATCTGGCATTCAGGTCTCTGCAGGCCGATCAGTCCTGCCTTGGCTGCGCGCTCTGCCACAAGACGAGACTCTGACGACGAACAGGCTTACGTTCTATATAAGTGGATCTACAGCTCCGTCTATACGCAACGGACGCAAGGTACCTTCTGAACCGCTGACGGGGCACGAGGCTCCCTTTCACGCCTCGACCTTGGAGAAGAGCACGAGGTGGAGACCCTACATTCTCAAGGACCCTCGACACACGGCATTGGCTTGGCTCAAGCAGCAACTTATGAGGGGCTATTCCGGGCAGCGCAGCTACGACTTAGGGAAGGTGGTGCAAGGGGTAGAGGGGTGGCAGGCACGGGAGTGGCTACCTAGTGTGCAGCGAGCGGCCGCCTTCGGGTACTATCGAAAGCAGTACATGTGACAAAGAATACCCCTCAGATTATTACGTGTTCGGGAAGAGTTCGCAAAGATAGTGGGCGTTAAGCCTAAGAAGCGGGCGAAGAAGGACGTCTCCAGAGGGTGGAGATGTGGAGTATAGATGGCCGTGCGAATCATGCTGTATCGGCCGGAGTCGCTGATGGCGATGGGTATCCCAGAGCAATACATACATTCCTTATGGGTAACTTCCCTCTGTCACCTCAGCCGGAGCATGGCATGTATGATTTCTTTCTATGACGCACGCTTGTAAGTATCCACTCCAGGCAACTGAAGTCTCGGATTGCTCAACCCTAGTCCTTCCCGGAAGCCGCAAAATTGCTGCCGGTTTTCTCCATGTGAATCAAGTGAAGTCTCCACCTTCGCAATACTGACTAGTCATAAGAGCGACCGCCGCCTTTACTTTCTCGTTTCGTGATCTTCAACGACATACTTCGCCGAGCATATTGGCAGCCCAGCCATCGCTTCCCCTTTGGTATACCTCTGAATATCTCATACTTGTGCTCAAACGCTCACCGGCGACGGTCCTCACTCGCAGCACGAAACGCAAGCCCGGCGGCACCGACGCCCTGCTGTCCCTCGAAGCACCGAAACGTAAGAAGCGTGTTATGGATCCCCAGCCAGCACCACCAGTCGAGCCGCCGCGGTTTCTGACAATACCCGCCGAACTCCGCAATGTAATCTATGAGCATGTTCTAGATGATGCGTTCCCGACTACCACTATCGACCTGGGCGGCTTCAAGCAACCCGCGATTGCGAGGACATGTCGCAAGCTGCGTCATGACATTCTACCCATGTTGCCTTCTCGCATAGCAGGCCAAGTCTGGACAGTCCCTCTTCGGATCTGCGGGTCAAATGATACAGCAGAGCTGCTGGGCGTTAGCAATGCCAGCGAGTACAGCAACTTCTCGGTCTCACGATGCGGGACATACATCCTGGACTGGTCACCAACGCCATGATCAGCTTCTACGTCGAGAGTGTGAGTCTCGTTACCCTCGACGAAGAGGAGCTCGGGCCATTGCCGCGATCCTCGACCGTCTCTACGCCGCATCCAGCGTTCCCGCATCGTCTATTGATCAGCAGGATCCGAGGCTGCGAAGTCTCCTCCGTCCACACCATCAACAGCAAGTAGATTCTGCATTCGTACCGTAGATTCGGCGGGGCGCTCGTATGGCTGGCCCACGGGCTCCAAACAGCGCTTCAACAAGCCAGGCTTGAAGATGAGCAGGATACCAGGACCTTGTCGGTGGCGGATGTGCTGATGCTGGCCAAGAAATGGCACTATGTCTATTTGCACCCTGCTGAGCAGCTCCAGGTGGTCCAGCCCCCGACATACCATGGCATGGGTGTGCGAACAGTGTATGAGCATCAGCCAGAGAATTTCGACTTCACGGAGTTCGATCGGGAAGCTACAGCTTAAGCGTTTTGAGCGACGGCGCAACCCAAGGAAGGTGCCGCGGAAGCCATCGATGGGCATGTGCGCAGTAGAGCGGCGCTGCATGTAGTTGTCTGCTAAGAAGGGAGAAAGAATGCTAGATAGCGAGAGTGGAAAAGAGTGTGAACAGCGCTGCCACAAAGCACTAGGACAACCAAGATGCTTATAACTCTCTTTGTCTCGGAGAGGGTAGAGCAGTTGGAGGATATGGTATGGTGCGGCAGTGACCATAACCATATATGCTGGTCTCGGAGACTATATGTGGCGGTGATGAAGCGTGAGAAGCGCTGAAAGTGCGATGGGCGGTCGTGCGCCGGGCGTATGTAAGTGAATGCATCCGTAAGCGAAGGAATGACGAATCGCATCATTCAGTCGTGCACCTCTTGAAAGTTTCAGCCTTCTTCAACCCCGGCTCTTCATACATCAAGCACAGCCTCTCAAATTTTGCCTCCTGCTCTCGTACCAATTACAATAATCTTGCCACCGCGACAGCCTCCGAGACTTGACTTCAACGACTAACAGACCAACAAACCAAGACAACGACGCCTATCTTCCAGCCAGCGACATGGTATCTACACGAGGCATCAAACGAAAAGCCGCCCTCCACGAACCGTTCCAATCACTCCCACCAACAAAACGCAGGCTGTACAGCATACCATCCACCCAGACATTTCCGCCAGCTCCCTTCAGGCTCCTGGATCTACCACCGGAGCTCCGCAACCTGATCTATGACTTTACTCTCCACGGCAGTATCACCGCACCAGTCAGCCTCGCTTTCGTCGAACAGCCAAATATCGCTCGAACATGTAAGCAGATTCAGCACGAACTCCTACCAAAGATCTTCGACCACATCGGAAGCAAACCTTGGATCGTAACCATTCGCGCGGGCGAGTCTCGGGAAGTCGAACTGGACGCAGGCCTGCGCACAATCAAGCAGCTCAAAGAACGCTCGGTCTTGCCGTGGCTGTACAAGTACTCCGACCGCATCTCCACTAGTGAAGAAGTGATCTTCTTGGTAGACAGCTTCGACTCCATCTTCTCACCACCCGGCCTGTCCCAGAGTCTCAGCTCGCGCATCAGGCACGCTTTGAGAACTTCGAGCCAGACTACAGACGAGCATCTGTCGGGTGCAAGCTACTTCAGCGCTGGAGCCAAAGCCTCCAGGTGGCTCAACCATCATCTCTGGAAGCGGCAGCAGAACCACATTTCGCAAGACTTGGGCAAGCAGAAGATGGATATTACGGAGGTGCTGGAGCTGGTGAAGAATTGGCAGTTCGTGAGGTTCAATCAACATACGCCGCTCACAGTCGTCCGCGCGTATCGAGATGGCCAGTATAGCCAGGAGCCGAGAAGGGCAATGGGGCAATACCGGGAGGATTTCGACTTCGAGGGCTTGAGCGAGGAGTCGCAATATTAGCGCTGATGAGACGACGACGATCCGCGTCCACTCGAGCGAGGCTCTGCTAGGAGGTAGAACGCATGCGCATGATGTTGTGATGTGCTTGGCGAGAGAAGCCGGCTGCTGTGATCTCTGTACGAGTATGAGATGACCCGTGACCCTATGGGCCACGAGGGATACCGGCAATAGTTCAGAGCGACCGAGGTCGCCGACTACATGCCACTCTCACAATCAACACGGCCCTTCCGGCGCCCCGAAGTTCAAAGCTACACCGGTTACACCACCATAGGCATGACTTGCCGCATTTTGTTTGACGAGTGCTGCAGTCAATTAGTACTAATGATTGCTGCGTTCTGGTCAGGATGAGGGTGGTCGTAGGGGATGGGGACATCAAACGACGGGGCGTGATTATCTTGTAGTGAGAGCAGCACACTGGCTCGAGTGAGATGCCAATATCTAGTGTCAGTGCTTGTATCATTATTTTCAGGTCGCCTTGATCGCTTCTGTGTACGTACCGAGCTTCGCCAAGACTGAGACTGGGACTGTATCGTTAGGTTGGGCCGGAAGTGAATGCATCGTACATTCGTCACCAGACCACCCATCGTAGACTACCGCAGTAAACCCGTACATTGCCACGCGGACTCACTGTCCAGACGTCGTTAATCACGATAATTCTTCCTCTGTAGGGTTTCTTGCGCTCCCAATTCTTTGAAACAGTGCTGCACAATCCGCTACAAGATAGCACGAAGTAAGCACCATCTCGTGTTCCACTTACATCGTCACCAGACACAGCCATGGTAGCCACAAGAGCCATGAAGCGCAAAGCCGCCGAGTCCGAGCTTCCTCTCCTTCCTACAACGCCAGAGCGCACCGAGCGCACCAAGTCTGACAGACATGTGCCTCCTCCAGGGCCATCAAGACTCATGTGCCTACCTCCAGAGCTTCGTAACGCCATTCACGAGCTCGTCTTACATCGCTTCATCAAAGCGCCGATCAATCTTGGCTCCCAACAACTACCTCCACTCGCAAAGACATGCAGACAGCTTCAGCACGAAGTTGCATCGATGCTCCGCAGCCACATCGAGAACAGAGCCTGGGTGGTTCCTATACGCTTCAGCCACGACACAACCACTATCACCAACCTGGCGCTGTCCAACGCCCGCTCGTCCGCGGAGTGTTCCATCATGCCTTGGCTCCGCAACCTACCAAGACCGAGCGACCTCTCCACAACAGAACAAATCACCTTCGTCGTCGAGTCCGGGCGTATGATACCTCAACCCGGCGTAGCCAAAAGTAAGCAACAATGGAAGTCCCACCGCATCCCCGAGTTCACCGTCGTCACCAAAGATACCAAAGACCGCCTATCCACGCCGGGAAGCAACATCTTTCCCCGCGCCTCAGAATGGCTCAACCAATATATCTGGGAGCTAGGACAACGAGCCTCCGTCTTGCAGCCTGGTGTTGATCGTAGCATGGATCTGGGGCAGGTTCTGGAGCTCGTAATCAAATGGCAGATGGTGAAGTCAAATCTGAATGGGCTGAAAGGCCGGGACTTGGATGTGGGAGAAAAGCTGACAGGTGGATGAGAATTGAGAGGGCTTCGACTTCGAGGGGCTGAGTCAGGAGGCGGAGTGTGCTGACTGGCGGGGAGCGGAGAGTCGAACATTGCTTGGGAGAGGCTGATGATAGACCTTCTGGACGCAGCGTGGTGGAGGATGACAGCGGAGGAAAGCCAAGAGTCTCAGTGGTCAGGGGGGCGTTGCTTGCTCCGGATCCCAGAACGCAGTATATCAGCCAGAGGCGACGAAGAGGATGTACAACCTTCTTCGCGAACGTTTCGGTGACCGCAATATTGAGCGCGTCGTTTTCGAAGGGTTTGGACATGTCGACTATTGGATGAGTGGTAAGTCGGAGATTGTGTTTGAGAAGGTGCGGTCTGTGATAGAGCGAGTTGCTAGGTAATAGTCAGAAGTTCGACAATGATGGACTCGCTAACGGGCACCCATCGCGATCCCATCCCTACCAATACACCGAGTCTACGACTCACAACTGACGGTACAGTAGCCTGGAAGCGTTGGTATCTGATACAATTTGTACCGTCACAATCGCTCCTCGGGTGGTGCTTTTGGCATCGAAGCAGTCGTTCGGCGCGAGTCGATGGCAGGCTTCCTAGTATGTACGGGTACCTCGTCCGGGAGACTGCCATTCGGATAGAGACTGAGCCTCGCCATGTACGCTGTGCCTCTCCACCATGGCACTGAACCCAGGCTACGACGCTTACAGTTACCACCCTCACTGGTCGGCGAAGTTCACCTGTCGACTGACGAGCAAGGGCTGGCGAGATAACTCATGGCCACCTCGATTCTCTGAGCTTGCTGCAGTCCTACAGGCTGCGGTATTGCCCTTTGGACGCAGATGATCTGAAAGAGACTAGGAGATGTTGAGACGCAGGCTGGCACCCTCTCTACAGCTCTGCATTGTCTTCGTGCTATCGTAAGGCCCCTTGACGTAACTGTAGGAGCCTTTTATTAGATCTGAGATGTCTGATACTGGGTCGGCCACCTTTGCTTTCACCAACCCTTGGAGGAAAGCTTCGATACGTTGACAGACCTCATCTTGCCTGTGCCATCAGCATACGATGTGGCCCCCCGCTGTTCTACGCCATCATCATGCGTCTCTTGCATACCCCGTCACACTCGGCGCAAAGTGTCTTCACCAGGTTTTCTCCTCCCTCCACAAACTCTGTACCTGCCAAGGTGTGCATATTTCGATAGTCAGGCCAGGCGAGCGAACGCTCGTATGCGTGTGACTGGAGTCAAGGACGATGGAAGTTGGCCAACGGGAGTCGGATGTAACCCTCCATGATCCCCAAATAGCTGCACGAGTTAGGGCGAATGTGGTATGGCGCGCGCCTCGTACCAGAACCGAAATTCTCCGCTGACAACCTTGCACTCGCGACCTCACCCAACGAACCAACGAGACAGTAGCATCTGCCGGCTGCATGCGGGCACGCCGCTTGTCGACCGACTTCACCACTGCTGCGCCGCAAAGCTCTTGTACGGTTTGGCAGGATCAGTATACTCGCAGCCTAGGAGGTGCCGTGCCGGGACCTGCGTCGCGTGCCACACACCCTTCAGGACAGCAGCCGCAGCCACATCGACCGCTCCAAGGCAGGCCCTGACGAAACTCCTTCGCCAAACTAGTGCGCTCGTATACTGCGTTTGTCCTAGTACACCGCGATCTGCTGGACAGAGTTACTATTCTCTCGAGTCACTTCGTATTGCTGACTGACTTTGCGCCATGGCCGCTCGTAGACGACGCGGGTACGTCGATCTGGGAGGACCACCCTCTCTGTATATGAAGGCCGCCCAACCCCGGTGGGTGTCTCCTTTCTATCTCATTAATAACAATTGTACATACAACAACATCACTGCGCCTTTCGTTTGCAGCAGTTTACTGATTTGAGACCGCCACTCGCTACGGTCCCAAAACAACACTCGCTTTTTAATTGCTATCTGGCCTTTTGCGCGCCGCCTGTGCCTCGATCCCTTCAGCACATAATACCCATCGTTTCCGTCCAGAAAGATTGTCAGACCAGGAACCAACACAAGATGCTCTCCAAGCTCTCAGTCCTCGCCCTCTTGGGCGCGGCATCCGCCCTCCCTGGCGCTCCTCCTGCCTATGGGGCCTCTAGCTCAAGCTCGACGACATCGTCTTCGTCCTCATCGGCTCCAGCACCTCCCGGATATGGTGCTTCAACATCTTCATCCTCTTCATCGACGCCCCCAGCACCGCCAAGCTACGGCTCGTCCACGTCGTCTTCTTCGTCATCGACTCAATCGGCACCGTCTGCTTACTCTACGTTGGCCTCAAGCAGCAGCAGCAGCAGCTCTTCAACCAGCCTGACCATCCCACCATACCCAACCTCGTCTTCAAGCAGTGCTTCTGAGACTCACTACACCACTTATGTTAGCACGTGCACGGAGAATGGGACGACGACCCTGCACACTCACTCGCAACCGTTGACTTATTCTATGCCCACCTCGGGCGTCCCTCCGTCCTACTCGACCGGAGCTTCTTCGAGCAGCCAACCTTCAGCATATAGCCACTCTTCATCAGGCACTGCTCCGGTCTATCCTACCAGCTACGGGCACTCCTCTTCGAGCACTATGCCGCATGCCACCGGATACAGCCAGTCTTCATCAGGCTACAGTCATTCCTCACTAAGCACCGCGCCGGCCAACTACCCTTCGAGCTATCCACATGGCTACTCGTCCGGCAGTTCAATCCATTATCCTTCTGGTTATAGCCATATCTCTTCTTCGAGCAGCATGTATCCGTCTGCCACGGGGTCTTACAGCAGCGCGAACCACACTTCTACGAAGCCAACCGCCCCTGGCTATCCGTATACCACGGGTGGGTCTGGCTCAGCGAGCATGTACAGCACCACCTCCAAGACGACTGCGTCCGCGTCATCTCCGCCAAAGTACCCTGGACATCCTTACCCGAGTGGAAGCTACGGCCACCACAACGGAACAAGCAAGTCTGAGACGATGACAGCCGAGACTTCGTGTACAACATTCCCAGTGACGTACACCAGCGGTACGTTAACGACGACGAGTCTGACAACGAGCACCATGTACATTACTTCGTACGCTACAAAGCCAACCAGTTACTGGCACTCGCAATCTACGACCAGCCCCTCGATGATCACAGAGACGACTTCCTACCCAGTCACAGAAACCAAGACTTCCTCTGTTCCAGTCACCGCACCAGTCAGCACCAGCTCTGGCACCACTTACTACTCTACCTCGACGACGACAACGCAGCTCACGACCACTTATTACGCCACTGCCACGCACACCTACACTGCGGTCCCCACCTCTAGCGAGTCCGTGCCGTATGCCCCCTCGGGACCAGCATCTTACGGCTCTTCGCCCTCTGCGCCCACCTCGCATGGCTCTTCACCTTCTGCACCCGCCTCTGAGTCGATGTACACCACTCAAACAGGTGGCTCCGGATCGCCAAACACCTATCCCGCCGGTCCCGCCACAACCGCTCAAGGAACCTGCCCACCAGCCGAAACGGTCACCATGGGCGGCGAGTGCAACTGCCCTGCTCAAGTTACAATGACGATGACCGAAACTGTCTACGGCAGCATGCCCACAGCTCCAGCCTACCCAGGCGGCCCTCAGACCACGGAGACCTTGACTGCTACAATGGGCAATGGTCACACGACGACTGTTGTAATCAGCTACTCCTCCCCGCCTACGAGCTCATCGTCGGCTGGTTCTGGCTCGGTTCCGCCTTATCCGACCTCCGCTGGTGGTTCGCCTCACGGCTACCCAACCGGCGGATACCCGCAGCCGAGCGGTACCGTTAGCAAGCCGTACTCTCATGGTACCGCACCAGCAAGCAGTTCCAGCTCTTCGAAGCCAGCACCACCGAGCTACGGCGCAAGCTCAAGCTCAAGCTCGAGCGCTGCTCCCTCTGCGACGGCTTACGGGCCAGGTAGCTACAATGGCAGCTGGTAGACGCACTTCACCCGCTCTGCCGGGAAGTGCATCACCCTGTGAAAACGGGAGAGCTGATTGGGTGGCACACTTTGTACATGATTTTAGACGATCCTTGGAATTGGATCAGCGGGCGTTGTTGGGTGGGAGGCAAAATGAGATTGATACCATGCACGTAGCCACGAGAGATAGGAAAGCACATAGTAATACCTTATTGATCAAGTGAACGCTATCCAGATTCGAGCCTTCGCGAGTTACGAGCGATATTGCTTCTCGTCCGCAAGACGTCTGACACTATTCCGCAAAACGCCATCAGAACCCTCGTAGTCAGTCTCCAAGTGGTCGTCTCCACCTACAGCTGTCTCTTTGACCATGAGCGAGATGATAGACGACTCGAAGTCTGATCTGACTATCACCCACTTGCCTGGACCGTCCTGCCTCTCGTCCGCCCAGTCACTCAACGAGATAAGTAGACAAGTGTCGTCTTCCATGGTACGTTGGTCTAGAATAACCATATTATCCGTGCTAAGGCCGCTGCTCAAGGATTTGAGGTGATCTTGTGCCCACTGAATGATCTCTTCTGTGGATCTTCCGTTGAAAGGGTTGTCTCTCAAGCTGTTGGCGTCTACCGGCGGCCTCGTGCAATGTAGCCAGTGTCCGTCGGCCACTTCCGGTACTGTGGTTGTAACCATGAGGTAGGCCATTGGCTCATCGAACTCGCATTCGTAGGTTTTAGCGTTGGCTTCCTGAAAGAACTTGTTGAGTTTCTAGCAAGGCGGTCAGTACTTCATGACTGCCCGCAGAGGATGTATACATATATCACGAAGGTAGAGATACGTACCTCTCCAGATAGCTCGGCGACGCAGAACACTGGGATGCGTGATTCCGCCATGCTGACGCTGGGTGGTATCAATCATGAGTATCAGGAGGTCCAAGATTGTACGCAAGCATGAGAAGTTGCCTGTTCGCCACAGTGCGGGATTATAGATGCGCCAAGAGTGGATGGTAGGCAACAGCGTGCTTATACATAGTCAATATTGGGTAGCTCCGTATACACTGCGTAATAACATCTAGGACGCCATCGTAGTCGCCTCTCGAAGGCGTAAGCGATTGCTCCACTAGCAGCAAAG
This sequence comes from Neocatenulostroma microsporum, assembly GCA_022814695.1. Classification (NCBI taxonomy): domain Eukaryota; kingdom Fungi; phylum Ascomycota; class Dothideomycetes; order Mycosphaerellales; family Teratosphaeriaceae; genus Neocatenulostroma; species Neocatenulostroma microsporum. The sequence continues at coordinate 27,843 of JAKLLW010000567.1, forward strand.
TGAAGTATTTAGACACCAATTGCGAAGACCCACCTACGCTATGCAGCAAACGTCCGTACTCCACGAACGCTCAGAAAATCTCACCATCACGCCATGTAATGCCTCTTGTCCTCGAGGTTGCAAACGCCACACTCCGCACTCTCGAACGACCCTTCACATAAGCTAAATAACCTGCAAATAGATCAGCATGTGCAACAGTTTAGGGTTCGGACATCAACATACCTCAGCAATGCTCTGCCGCGAGATCTCAGAAGTCTGCGTATTGCTCCTCCCAACCCGATAATACACATCCGCGAAGTCGCTGCAGCCCATATACTTCAAGAACTCCTCATCGTGCGTGATGACAATAAGCTGGAAGTTCTTCTGCGCCCTTCTCATCTTCGTAATCTTCGACAGACTCTCCGCCAACGCCCGAATATTATCGCGATCCAGATTCGTCGTCGGCTCATCCAGCGCAATCAGTCCACAGTTGACGCCGAAACATTCCGCAAGCGCCAGACGGATGATGATGGAAGCGAGCACCTTCTGCCCAGCGGAGCAGCGTCCACGCATGTCCATCTCGGCATCTTGCTTCATCATGCACACGCGGTAGTTGTAAGACTTATTGCTCTTGGCGTTTTCGCTCTCGCTGCGGATGAGGATCGTGTCGACATCGGTACCCTGGTAAGTGTTGCGCCAGAGCTCGTCGACGATACGGTTGATCTCCTGCATCTTGAGAGAGTGGTACTTCATGATCGCCTTATCCAGCGCACCTCCATAGCGACCCAGGTCCTCGATGCAGGCCTTGGTCGTCTCAACCTTGATGTGCGCTTCCTTGTACTTCTTGGCAGAGTCCTTGTACTCCGTGTCGTAGTCTTCCAGAATACTGACCAGAGTCTCGTCCTTGGACTTCAAGGAGCCGACCACAGTGGCTTGCTCGGCGGCGAGCTTGTTGCGCTGCTGCTGCCACTTGCTGCCCTCTCGCTCGTATCTCGCCTTGTCGTCTTCAGCATTGTGCTTCTCCAGCTCCTTGATCTCATCGCGAGTGTCCTTGAGCTGACGCAAGTCACGGCGGTAGCGCTGGTTGTCTGCGATGCTACGCTTCGTGTCGGAGTGGCTGCGAAGCTGGTTCTCCAAGTTCTTGCACTCACGGGCGACCTGATTCTGGTCCTCCTCGAGGCTCACAATCTCCTTTCTCAGGCCCTCAACGTCGCGCTTGCCACGCTTCAGCTGTTCTGGTCCGCCGCGCGCAAGGTAAGCTTCGATCTCCTGGTTGGCAAGCTTCAGCTGGTTGAGACTGTCATTAATCTTCGTCGCTTTGGCTTGCTCAGTCTTGTTGGTATCTTCGCCGATGCGAGCACGGTCGTCGAACTTGGCTTGAGCTTGAGACAGCTGCGGGACGAGATCTTGAAGTTGCTTGTCAAAGCCTTTGATGCTGTCACGCTGCTCATTGTTGAGACGTTTGAGCTCCTCGATCTGCCCCTCAAGCGATCTCTTCTCCTTCAGCTGGTACTCCGCAGTGCTAACCTTGCTCCTGCTGTCGCGAAGCTCAAGTTCGTAGGTGTTGATCTGGCTGCGATCGCGGTCACGGTTGCGGGTGATCTTCAACAACTGAGCCTTGACTGCCTTGCCTACCTCGCTGACTTTCTTGATCTCGTCCTGAATCTGCTCCAGCCCGCGGGAAAGACCGGCGGATTTCTGCTTTGCGGAAAGCTCCTTCACCTGTTGTTGAAAATGGTT
>JAKLLW010000568.1:0-29555 GCA_022814695.1 Neocatenulostroma microsporum
TGAAGACGACGCTTTACAACTACCTTGATTTTCAGGGCAGTGAATCTTCACTACTCACACTACAGTTGCAGCCATGCTTCTTGCTTTGTACCCCTCCTCTACGTCTGCCGAGAGTTGTTGTATGGTAGTGTTGTCTTCAGTGCGGTGGGGTTGAGCGATTTACGGTCGACGGGGTCCAAGAACTTTCACCACGACGACAACCACCACGACTTGTCGTCAGCTTGAACCTGCTTTCTCGGCTAGTCACGCTCTCGGCAAGATGCTTCTACGGCTCTGACAGTGAAAAGCTCAAACGAGCGTGCGACTCTTTTCGCGACCGGTTTCCGATTTGGAGGGCCGCGGCAGCAACCTCAAGTTTGTCAGCGGAGCGTCTTCGACAGACGACCAAACTCCGCCACGAGCCTTACGACTTCGCCCACGTGCTTCCGTAAGCTCTGACAGACTACTCGAGGGCGACTTTCAGCTTGAACACACACACGAAGCCATATAGTTCTCCAAAGGCGAGTCACCTACACGTTCGCGTGAGGCGCTTTGCCGTCTCGCGCCAAGACACTCGACACCGACCCTACAGCAACACCATCTGAGGTCCAGCACACATCATGGCCGTCTCCGACCACTCACCGACGCCGAATGGGTCAACAGACACCTTCGACTCCTCCCACCATGGCGAGAACAAACCAATCGCAACGTCCGAGCCCTCCTCCACCCACACAAATGGTGACGCACCTGCAGCAAAACCGCCGGCGCGACCCGCCATGGGACAAAAGAAATCTACACTTTCGAGATTAAGTCGCATGTTCTCGCAAAAGGACACAAACGCAGAGACTCGGGAGCAGGCAAAAGTAGCTGTAGCCGAGAAGGTACCGGAGGCTGCTATTGAAGAGGGGAACGAGGACGATAGTAGTGCTGCATCTGCGAAACAACGACCTGCACAACCTTCAAGGACTTCCTCGACGACTGGTGGTGGTGGGAGTATGATTCGAAGTGGCTCCGACTCTAAGAAGGAAAAGCGCGACGAGTCCGCACCTCCGGCTTTGCCGAAACGGTTTTGGGTCGACGAGAACGGAGATCATCACCATTACCTGAAGGGTGCGAAGCGGCAGGACAAGCTTACGGATATGGTGCGAGACTTTCTGGGCGGGAAGAGGAAGGACCACCACGACGAGCAGCCGTTGTCGCTCATGTCGACGTGGGTGGACCAGATCAAGAATGAGAAGGGCAAGTATGCCTCAGAGAAGACCGGTGGACCGAATGCAACCGCATCGTTGGTGCAGAAGTACGGCAAATGCCAGGAAGTTGTCGGACGAGGTGCATTCGGTATTGTGAGGATAGCGCACAAAGCCGACCCGAAGGACGCGAAACATGAGCAGCTTTACGCCGTTAAAGAGTTCCGTCGCAGACCGCAGGAGGACGCCAAGAAGTATAGCAAACGCTTGAACTCCGAGTTCTGCATCTCGTCGTCACTTCGGCATCCGAACGTCATCCACACTCTGGATCTACTGGAAGATGCCAAGGGTGACTACTGCGAAGTCATGGAGTTCTGCGCTGGAGGCGATCTGTACTCGCTCATTCTTGCTAACGGCAAGCTTGAGGTCACGGAGGCGGATTGTTACTTCCTGCAGTTGATGCGCGGTGTGGAGTATATCCACGAGATGGGTGTTGCGCATCGCGATCTGAAGCCGGAGAACCTACTGCTCACCACACATGGTGCGCTGAAGATTACAGATTTCGGCAACGGCGAGTGTTTCCGGATGGCATGGGAGACAGAACCGCATATGACGATGGGCCTCTGCGGCAGTGAGCCGTACATCGCACCAGAGGAGTACTCAGAGAAGGAGTTCGACCCACGCGCAGTAGACGTGTGGGCATGTGGTGTCATCTACATGGCGATGCGCACGGGCAGGCATCTATGGCGCATCGCAAAGAGAGATCAAGACGAGTTTTACAACAAGTACATCGAGGGCAGGAAGAGTGAAGAGGGCTACGCGCCTATTGAAACGTTGCATCGCGTAAGCTGCACCCACTCATGCATCTGTTCTAACGATGACCGTACTGACGAGCGCTTGCAGGCCCGATGCCGAAACGTCATCTATAGCATCCTTGACCCGCACGCCAACCGCCGCATCAGCGCCCACCAAGTTCTGAACTCGGAATGGGGCAAGGGCATCAAAGTCTGCAAGGCCGGGGAGCAGGGTCTGTGACAGTGAGAGTTGGGCATAAAGCATATTGACTTGCTTCGGCCCAGGATGACGACCATATTCACTTCTATCAGCGCCTCTTCTTTCGCGGACGCTTGCATACCCTCACGAGTGTGCATTTCTGGGTGGCAAGACGAGACGGCATTTCAGCGGTCTAGCGAGGGCAAGGTAGGCATTGGGTTCACGCTCGCTCATGACATTCGGCAGGGTGATGAGCTATCAGAGCGTACGAAGCGCCTCATCAGCTACGATGACCATGATCAATACGGCCGAACACTGTAGATATGACTCGGCTAGTACCCAGTATCATGAACCTCAAGGCGGGCTCTCTTGAAGCCTGTCACGTGCAGCAAGCCTGCCAAGTCGTCTCTCGGTACTCGGAATGCTAAGCCTCATCCTTCGGCCCCAAATGACACTGCTCAGCCTTGCGATCTGTTGGTCTCGTGATGGTGGTGCGTGTGCCATTGGAGCCTATCGACCCTGCCTCAGGCGTGCAATGCAGATCGGAAGCTGTGATGGGTCACACGGAATCGGTCCAGCCTTAGCTGCGGCTGCTCTTTGGTACATTCAAGGGCACATATATGGTTTGAACAAGTACGATTCTCTGTTTCATCAAAGTACCCAAACATCTCCGCAACACAATACTCTCACGACAAAACAACATAGCTTACCAGCAAGTCGACTTCACCTACTCTTTGGAGACGTCACCGCACACGCAAACATGGGCTGCAAAAGCTCGAAGCCTGAGCATAAGCTCTACAAGAATCAGGCCTCATACCATCCAGCCTCGTATCATCCAGCCAAACCAGTCTCATCAGGGCATCGTCGCCGCGGAAACATGGGAGGACATACGAATGGGGCTATGATAGGAGCCATGGGTGGTGCTGGGATAGGGTAGGCTTGGCTTACATCTCTGGTTCATGAGTACGAGCTGACTGTTACCAGAAGTTGTGGCGGTGGCGGTGGTGCATCGGGAGGAGGTGCTTCGGGCTGTGGTGGAGGTGGTGGTGGAGGTATGCAAGAGTTTCGGTAGTGCTGATGATGAACTGTTGCTGACAAGCTTTGTTGTAGGTGGTGGAGGCGGAGGTTGCTAATGTGAGTTGCTTGACAAACTGAGATGACTGTCATGATATCAGGAACAATCTACGATCACGGGAAGGAATTGGCGGAGGGCCACTCGGACAAGCCGTGGGTTGAGGATCAAAGCGCCTTGCAGCTAGCCACAGTATGGTACCAGATTGGCCGTTCTTCGCCAAATGCCTTCCGTGATACTCTTTTAACAAAGGTTTACCAGGTGGGTCAATGAATCCTGCCAGGACACTCTTAATGTTTCGCCTGACTTTGCTTTGATCTGAATAGCGAAACCACACTCCTCCACTGTAGCCACTTCCTGCGCTCAACAGCTGATGCGCAGCGGACACACCTGCTATCTGGATATCTTGAAGGAGACGAGCCGGCAATTGCGACCTTCCAGAAGACCGGCAGTGGGTGATGCGTTGCGAAGCGTCCTGGAGTGGCGTACCCGGGCCAAAGTCGTTCCAGGCCAGGTCTGTTATGCGCTCGCATTGGGAGACGACGTTTCCTGTCTGACTCGAGTACGAAGAGCAGATACAAAGGCAGATATAACGGCGGATCAACTGCTCTGTGTAAGTCTTTGGTATACTGCACTCAAGTTGGTACTCTTACGTCTTATGTCTGAGAGATCACGGCCCAGTGCCCTGCGACAGCGCTTGCGGGAGGCCAGCTCGACACGTAATGACTCTCCGTACCTAATGGACTTACTCGACGACGCGTGGGGCTCACTTACTGCACGACATGCCGGTTCCCGCTCTGCGTTGTTGGTGCCTGCCAATGTTGCGACTACCTCGTCGTACGTTCCCAAGTCTGCTGGGCATCCTACCTTCCACTTTCGAAGCAACTCGTAGTTGAGCAGTCACAAGCATTGCGCGATAAGCAAGCCAGACCTTCTCGCCCTCCTCAACATCCCATAACATACCCAGCCGATACATTCTTGAGATACATACCTATAACATCGAACCAACGCTATCACCTACACACCGAGCCAACACCACCACCTACACACCGAATCACCATGGGCTCCACCGTATCCAAGCTGAAGGCGGGCCTGGCTGCAAAGAAAGCTGAATGGCAGGCCAAATCTGAAGCCAGATCTACGGCCAGATCTACACGGGCCGAATCTGTGCGGTCCAGACCGCGCAGGTCTACAGGCGGAAGCACGTATTCCGGCATGGATAGTCTGGCTTTCAGCTCCTTTGGCGGCGGCGGCAGTTCGGGGTCTGGCGGAGGCGGCTCGGGGTATGGTTATGACAGATATGTATGTCGTTGTCCGTACGTTGATGCAAAAGACCAGCATGGGCCACGGATCCTCATCCTGTGGTATGGGTCACAGCAGCGGAGGCGGTTGTGGGGGACATAGTGGCGGGTACGTATACTGATGAGTACCACCCTTTGAGGCCCTCTGGAATATGGCAGAGCCCTCGAAGCGTTTCAAGACATCAGCTGACCCTTATACCCCTCACTTTTAGCGGAATGAGCGGTTGTGGCGGAGGAGGCGGTGGGTGCTCGTGACGAGGTGGAGCGAGCTTGTTCTCCATGGACCGGTTTCTTGTTTGACTGCTTCTGACGACGTTCTTTGTCTGCTCTGCATCTTCTAGGCGTAGTATCATGCAGCTGGGGGCCGCGACGATAAGCAAGGGGTGACCTATACACTGCTGAAATTTCTCGCTCCTGGTACCCTTTTCTCCTACGTGGCGTCGCACGTCGTATCTGACTGCGGTTTCCCACCTCGTATATCCCATGACCATCGCTTCCCACCGGTACTTCTGAGCGGTCGGCTGTGACGGCGTGTTGAGAAATTTGGCGCGGTATCGGAGCCCGGCTGGACCGGCTTTTCGGAGATTTGCATCTGCGGGCTCTAGATCATGGCAGCACCCTCTCCGAGTAGATCATGGAGGATGTTCCAAGCATCAAGGTCTGTTCACTAATGCGCCGCCTCACTAGGGCCACGCAGAGCCGGCTGACGGTGGTCTGGTTGCGAGGACTGAGTTCAAAGCACATCAGGTCCCGCAATGCTGATATTAGCCGAGAGTTTCGTATGGTCAACCGCCAGATGGACCGGATGATTCGCCCTGTTCCCTGTAATCCATACGCAGGGCGGCCTCGAGGTCAAGGTGCTCGCAATCTTCTGCCTTGGACCAGTCCTTGGCATTGACCATCGGAAAGCTGTCCTGTCTCGGTGGCCCATTTTGCTCGGCCCTCTTCCGCCGGGCTTGCTCGACGTCAACAAAATCGCCTCGAATGTTGTCGCTCAGAACGCTCCCCATTCGCTCTAGCCTGTACTCCTTCAGCCGATCGAGTGCGGTCTTGAAATCGTCCAGGATGATGGTATCTGTAAGACACTTGAAGACGAAGGCCAACTTCCAGAATGGATTGATGCCGTCGGGTAGGCCTGAGCCGGAGATGACGTGCGTTACGGCGAGAATGTCGGTGATGATGAAGCATATGCTGAGTACCATCGAGCCAAGCAGGACGGCGAAACGAGGTGAAACTCGCATGAGTTCGAGAATCCCAAACTCATATCGGGTTTTGATATTGTATATCAGATTACACACGGTGAAGATCCACCAAGGGTCTCGAAAAAGCGCTTCGTAAGGTCTTGTGTACATGAACAGCCTACTTTGATTGCTGAAGTACAGGAACTGTGCGATTGTTAGCAGCGTTTTCAAATACTGTGAGTGAGGAAACCCACGTTGGCGGTAATCTGTGTTCAGACGTCGTCTACGTCAGTGCATCGCTCCATAATACAGTCTGCCCGCGTGAGCCTACCTCAAGAACCCAATATGGCTGGACAAGTATGACCGTCGTGATGTAGAACACACTGCCCCATCTTGGTAGGAATGGCTTGTTCTTAATCCAGGCGATGACATTGTGTAGCGACCAGCTGATGTTCTGGCCCTCCGTAAGCATATGCTGGATAGTCAGCAGATGTTGGTGTTACTCACCAGGAAGATTGCAGTGCTGCTTAGATACCAATGATACACCGGCGGGTTGGTGAAGATGAAAGTGCCGTGGAATACGCCAAAGATTAGCTTCGTTGGTCAGCATAGATTCTGAACGCATGGGACCATACGAGGTGGTAAGCTCGTACCTCGACCAGTATCAGCTTGTGCAGCAGGACTTTTCTCCGCATATTCGCAAATGTCAGGCAAGCCATGATAATGAGGCCCCCGACCATGTAGCTCTCTGCCCATGCTTCAATGATCGCTCCGGCAGTGTCATCCGGCTTCTGTACGTTCAATACACGCTTGGTGAGCTCGACCCCATCTTCATCATCGTCGCCCACACCTGTCGCCGCCACCGACGCAAAGCCTTCTTGGCTCTCGCACGTAGTGACAGGCTCAGATGTCGCAATGCTCCTCCATTCTCGTCAGTGGATCACTGCTGCATAACCACAGGGAGTGAGGTAGATGTGCGCAAGGATCAGCAGTTGCAGAGCAGGCTCTGTCCGTGGTAGTGCGTCCTGACTCCCTGAGCCATGGATGATGACAGACATGGGTCAAAGGATGCATCGCTGGCAATATTGCGGGGACTGCTGTGGCGTTACCGTGGATTAGCTAGTAGCTGGCCTAGTCGTCCGAGGTGTGGAGTAGCGAGTTTTTTGTAATATGCTTTGCACTGAGCAAGAGAAGTCGTGAACACGAGCGATAGACTTACGTCGGGTTGACCCTGATGACCAGATTGGGAAGTACGGGGTCGGTATGAAACACAACACGTTCCAACTCTTGACCTCACTCTCTGTAACCATGGTCTCTATGCATGAACTCTGACTCGGACTGTTCGATCCCACACCCACACGCATCGAATGCAGTCCAGGCTCTTTGATTCTGCCACCCAACAGGTTTACCTATTCTCCCTTACACCCTGAGCCCAATGCTAACGAAAGCCATTCGCGGTTTCTCCGACCCGCTGAAGAGTCCGGACCGCTTCAAGCACCGCTGGATAGCGACCTTATTATCTCCTCCAAGGCAAGCAAGGGCGGTGCCAGATGCTGTGTACCCTTGGTGTACAAGCCAGCCACTGTATACGCCGTCAAACCGTAAGGTGAAAGCCAAATCCCGCAAAAATCGTTGGTCGGAACAGCGCTTCTGACCGCATCGACGAGGGCGCGATTACCGTTTAGGGCGCGGCTAAATTGCAGAGGCAAACACAACACTCATGCACCTCCATACACAGCACACCAGCTTACATTGTCACAAGGTGCCCGTGGTGTGCACGAACGTACCGAAGCATCACCGCCTCCGGACAATCCCACGCTATTGCCGATCGACATGCGCACCATAGACACAACAAGGTTCCGAGGAAGCACGCCATCTGCTCATGCCATCGCGACTACTGTCTTGCCCGCTTCACATTTGGTCTTCCCGAGCCGTACCTTCTTCCTAGCGATGTCCACGAACAGACTGACTGCCGATCCACGTCGACCGGTCTTCTGCCGCACGTACCGCCTTTGTACCATCCTGCAGCCAGCACCATTCGCCATCTTCCAATGCCAGCACGTTAACGTCGCTACAAGGTACTTCGACGCAGTCTGCCGTCACGCGCTCTCCACTCTATAAGCTTACTTCCACAACAAGTCATACTCAGCTGCCATAATCACTACGCTTGCTCAGGAACAGGCAGCGATGTTCACCGTCCTCCACCTACTGTGGCTAGGTTCAGCTAGTATCGCTCCCTCGGTGGAGATGTTTCGCTACGCAAACAGCATCGTGACCCGCGCCGGTCCCCATCACCGTCGCCTATGCCACCTCAAACCGAATGATGGATGGCACCTCGACGCAGATCCATACCGAACCCGTAGCACTTGAGTTGGGCGGGCTCGGACTTGCAGATATTGAAATGACATCGTTAGCATTGGCACCGCATCTCATCACACCTGGGTTCCGTCGCCGTGAGTGTACTTAAAGATGCCAGAGGACCGCTTCGAAACGATCCCTTGGGTGTACACGCAAGGGACGAAGCTTTAGAAACAACGCAGAACTTACTACGTGCTACTACTCTTGTTTTCAAACAATATGTTTCGATTCGCAATCTTGTTCGGCCTGTGGGCATCTCTTCTTCAGTCAGCCATCTCTGCTCCGGTTCCACACCCAGAGGTCACCCTTGTTCAACGCAGCCTTGTCGAGCGATCAGAAGCTGGGCCTGAGATTGGTGGCGCCAACTTTCCAGATCCGTCAATCATCCAAGTGGGAAGCACCTGGTATGCATTCGCCACAAGGACAATCGGCAGCAGCATACACATCCAAGTCGCAACCTCAACAGACTTTCAGTCTTGGAGCATTGTCAAGAACTCCAATGGGTCGCAGAAGGACGCCTTACCAAATCTTCCATCTTGGGTCGACCAGTCCAGCTCCAATACATGGGCACCTGATGTCAATCAGTTGGTTAGTATCCATGTCCCGCCGCTGGCTTGTGTCTCCGCATAGCTAACAGACCTGCTACAAAGGACGATGGCTCTTTCGTCATGTACTACAGCGCTTCCACGGCGTCTCAGACTTCCAAGCATTGCGTCGGCGCCGCAACATCTTCAAGTGTAACAGGCCCTTACACCGCCGTCGGATCGAGTGCTTTGATCTGCCCACTTTCGCAAGGCGGCGCCATCGACGCTTCTGGCTACAACGACAATGGCAACCGATACGTAGTGTACAAAGTCGATGGTAACAGCATAGGCAATGGTGGAGCATGTGGGAATGACGGTACGCATGATTTGAAGCAAATCACTGCCGCTTCGGTCTGACTCAGTCACAGTTGCGCCGTACGTGGCCACTCCTATCATCGTACAGCCGGTCGCTAGCAACGGTTACACCCTGCAAGGCTCGGCATCCACGATACTCAACAACAATGGCATGTACACTGTTCATTCTTCATGCCATGCCAAACTAACATCAATCTGCTAGGCGCCAACGATGAAGGCATTGTAGAGGCTCCAGCAATCATCAAGTCCGGCTCTACATACATTCTCTTCTTCTCCAGCGGATGCTACACGTAAGCCTGAAAGCTTGATGATTGGGTCCTTTCTGTTGCTAACAGTCGCCCAGCACCGGAGCATACAACGTCAACTACGCAACATCTCGCTCCATAACAGGGACGTTCACTCGCGCCGCCTCGCCACTGTTTTCTACCGGTACCGACGGACTGACTGCCCCTGGCGGCGCGGATATATACAAGGATGGCTCTCACATGCTGTTCCACGCCAACTCCGGCAGTGGCCGGGCGCTGTATCAAGCTGTTGTCACGATCAGCGGCACAAAGGTGACTGCCTGAACGATTGTCTCTTCGAGCGAGCATGATTCATGATGGAGTTGCATATCTGAGCGGACACTGCTGCGTTACGATACCCACGACGGTTAACAGAACTGGTCAATAGAAACTGTATGATGACATATTGTACTCGCTTTAATGACGGCAATGCGGCCTGCGATGCGGTCTCTTATCGTAAGCTCAAATCTCACGGAGTAGTGCAGTGGAATTTCAATCAGGTACAATGCTCGGTGAGGATGCTCATATCACCCTCCTGTTTCCAAATCGTGCTTTCGCAAAGAGGTTGCTGTCCCATCGACCCTCGTTGACCCTCCGCTACTGTTCTGCGTCGACAGCAAGCGCAGGTCACGCAGCTCATCGCCCTGTACGAGTGCGTGGCATCTGTATTACGATGCTTCGTCAGACTTGGGCGCAGATCTACCAGCACAACACGCCCGACTCATGTTGAACCACTGAGAAAGTGCCAAATATCATCCCGAGCCCAAACAACAAAAGCTAGTCAACATCGAACAACGTTGAAGATTGTTACACACATCAAGATAAGCTTAAAATCCGAGAGTAGATCTACTCGATCTTCTTCTCACCCTGCGTAGTCCCTGCACCGCCCTTTGCGGGCTTGATCTGCAGACCCTTGGGTGCTTTCAGCCCACCAAAGACAAGACTCGCCACAGCCAGCATGCCGGTACCGCCAACCATGTACGCCAGATCGCGTCCAGCCCACCAGTACAAAGTACAAAAGATCAGCGGCCCTAGAGCCCGCCCCGCCTGGCCGAAGCTGCGGTGATTGCCAAGCTTCTCACCCCTTTCTGCAGCTCCGGCTTCGAAGCTGGACAGGCTGTTGAGGCCTGTGACTACTGTGCTACTGGTTACTGCAAGTAAAGTGGCTGCGGCGTATAGACCGCGTTCTGTGTCCAGTCGAGCGAGTAAGAAGAAGGCGACGGCACAGCTTAGGACGCCCATCTGGACGACTCGAAGGGGATGCATGCGTCGTACGACACCGCCTTGGAGAAGACTGGCTATGAGACCGATGTATCCTAGCAGTCGGCCGGATTGTTTGGACTCGTAAGCGAAGAGATCGTAGGTCATGAAGGGTAGAGAAAACTCCATGCCGCTGAAGAAGAGAATGAAGGTGAAGTGCGTCATGTTCAGCAAGGTGTGCGAGTTGGTCCGCTCGCCCTTCTTTGCAGCAGGCTTCTGCTCGGTATGTCCGTTGGCGGTCGGCTTGACGATGTTGTGCGTCTCCGGCAATGCGTAGTACAAATAGATCGTCTCGGTCACGATCAAGGCCAAGGACACCCCGGCAGCGGTTGCGAATGGGTTCGCAGCGACCGTCGTGACTTGTGATAGTGCCGCACCCAAAGCTGGTCCGAAGGTGAAAGCTATGCTAAAGCATGCGCCAATCATTGCCATTGTCTTGCCTCGATCCTCGTCGCTGCTGATGTCCGTTGCGATGGCCAGCGCCAACTGCACGTTGCCCTCGGACAAGCCTCCTACAATCCTGCTTGCCAGGAACGTCCTGAAGTCGGTTGCAGCACACCACAATGCTACAGACGCGATGTTGCCCACCATAGACCACAGCAGAGCTGTCCTTCTTCCATACCGATCAGATAGCGTCCCAATGACCGGAGAAGCTACGGCCTGACAGAGCGAGAACAAGGAGCCCATCGCCCCGCCCAGCAGCACGATATCATAGCGACTGTTGATCGGCTTTGCGAAGCTGTTCTTGTAGGCATTCAGGCCGTACAGTATCTTTGAGAGTACAGTTCCGGCCTGTTGGGTCTCAAGATTGCGGTAGAATTCGAGGAGCTGTGGGAATAACGGGAGGATGAAGGTGAACGATATCTGGCTACATGGTAAGCGAATGCCACTGCATCCCTCTCGTGGGATCTCTTACCAAGTCGAGGAGTAGGGAGATGAACAACACCCTCAATACCTGCTTCCGTCTAGCTGGCGACACAGGCGATTCTGCTGACATGTTTGTGATCTTGATTCTTCAAGCAGCCGGCTGCTGGGACGAATGCTAGTAGGTATACGGGTGTGATGGAAGAGAACAACTTGCAACATGCCCTTGCTATGCCTCGGCTCTCGTCATGTCTACCTGGATGTATGCTCCAGCAAAGTTCACACCATCTCCGAGCACTTCTGGTATCCGAGCTGACCTGCAAGGGCAAATGCGTCGTCGATCATTGGCCCCGCAGTTTCCATTCTGGGAAGCTTCTCTTCGGAAGACTTCCGTCACGGGGATCCTCAACTCTATCACCACTCCGACGACCACCACTTGCAAGGCAAGCGTCCACCTTTCGCGATAACGACATGACATTGCAGAGCCTGCCCGTGTACTGGTTCACATTGCGGAGTACACCCACTGGTCGACCCAGTTCAATCTTGCACTCACCTGCCGACAGTTGCATCGTTGCACTGCGGAAGAGTTGAAGAAACACCAAAGGCTCGCGGCGGCCCATCATACGGTCACGGACCAAAGGATACTCAGTGGTCCCTTCCTCCAAAGTGTTGCAGAAGACTCGCCCGTGGGATGGCATGTCCGCGAGGTCAAGATTCAGTGTGACAATAGCCACCCGAGGCCTGCGTGGGACCCTATCCTACTAATATATTAATTAATCTTACTAACTAAATATATAGCAATCAGGGCATAGGTTTGAAGGAAGGTTACTAGTCACCAAATCCCGGACGAGTAAGTCTTCCTAAACAAATAATTAAGATCACTGAGGAATCTTTTTGCCTTGCGCTTAGAATCTGCTCCTCAACCGGGGAGTACGCTCTCCGTCCTTCAGTATGACGCCCTGCGCAGTCTGATGAGAGATCAAATGGGTCCATGTTTCACGAACCTTTTCTTTGACGCCCGTAATCTGATCAGAGGTCCTACCGGAACAGCGCTCATCGTTGCCTGCTGCCCTCGTCTCGAGAAGCTCGTCTACTTCGAAGACGACGGCTTTTTCGTGTAAGTGATGCTGTCAACAACGAGGACGTCTAATTCTGACCATGAGATAAGTGTCGGCGAAAGTCAAACGTTCGGACTCCACGAGCTTATACATAAAATTGGCCGGAGTGACATCGCATGGCCGCCCGGACTACAATCGCTTCGAAGTATCTCTCTCGGCGGTCGGTCAGACTTCATGTACGGCCCGGTAAGGTATCATCCTCAGGTCATCGCGAGCCTCCTCTCTCTGCCCAACCTTGATTCGCTTTACGTGTCGGGTCTCCAGGCGAACTACTCCGACGACGTACTCGGTATGCCTGCGCAGCCTTCTCGACTCAAGACGCTTCGTCTGCGTGACAGTAGTTGTTCAGTCGAAGACCTGAAAACACTGCTCAACAACATCAGTGGTCTCGAAGCAATCATCCTGGAAGACTGTGGGTTTGCCAAGATGCTGGGTTGGAATGTGAATGAACGTGTGAATGTGTACGAAGACGGTTATTGGCACCTTTCCACCTATCTTTTAAAGCGGTATTCTCACAGCCTTCGGACGCTGTTATGTTACCCAACCAAGGATGACGACGATGGTTACTCTGCTCGAGCTTCCGTACCGAGACCGCTTGCAACATACCGCACGTGCTCCAGCCTTCGGCACATCTCCATGAATCTAGCAGACCTCACATCTGGGAACATCACACTTGATCACAGCCGGCGGAACATCATCGAGCTCGCAGACCTCTTCCCACCTACTCTGGAGTACCTGAGAGTCTGTACCAGCTCGAAAATCATCAACCCAGTCATCGCAGAGTTGGAAATCGCACTCGCTCAAGCCTTGCGCGGAAATCAGTATCCAGAGTTGAAAGCCATAGACATACGCACACATTCGGACGAGGCTAGAGCACTTGCGCGGGCCTTCCCAGCCACGAAGAAGTATGCCGCTCGGGCGGGAGTACAATTTCGGGTTGCTGGCCACGGAGCAGATGCGAAGTATGACGGTCTGCCGGGCCGAGACCCGTGACGCTCAAGGATGTCTCATCTGTCCACCGTCAACAACGACCCGGATCGCTTTTCATTGCGAAGTTAGGCCTGATGTATGGGCGGATGTACACTCTCGGGTTGCCGGCCATGCGGCCGATGCAAGCCTTCACGGCTTGCCACGTCGGCACCTGTAACAAAGGCGATGCGATCTCTTACACGAGGACTGGCACATGATTGACAAAGTAGTCCATGTCAGTGACGAAAAGAGCATTGGGCGACAGGGATGCTACCGTTGTATGGCCAAGTCGTACGATATCTCTTTGCCGGCAGAAGCGTGGTCGGGCGTTTCGAAGAGCGCACATATGTTACCAGCGAGACTGATTTCATCGAACCGCCGAGGGCAAGCCAAAGCCACACAGTAAGCTGGTTGAGCAGCACGTCCAAGGAGTGTTAAGAAACAGAGTATTAGTTCCGGTATGATGTTGGTCATGCTCGAGTGCGACAGCTGCGATACGAGGCGGCTTCGGCAGCTCTACATACCTCTCATGTCCTATAGTCCCCATTGATAGTAACATACTCATGACTGAAATCACAAGTCCACACCACAGCCTCTTGCGCCTTCCTCCTATACAATCCCTTTTCAACATCAGACCCATCATCATCTAACCTAACCAATATCTCCAAATCCTCCATCTCCAAGATCTGCTTCGCGCGCTCCTCATCCACCATCTCCGGCTCCCCTCGCACAAGCAACCTCAACTCCTCAGTCCCATCCGCAGGCACAAAAGACACACTCGTCCTCTCCGGCACCACTTGCTTCTCCCCACTCAAAGGTGAAAGCTCAGGTAATTCCATAGAACCCATTACACCGGGTGCATATCCCACGGCGCAGAGGATACGGCCCCAGTTCGCGTCCTTGCCGTACAAAGCCGTTTTGACTAGCGCGGAGCGAGCGATACTGACTGCAGCGCGCTTGGCGACTTGGAAGGAGACGTCGGAGGTTACGCGGATAGTGACGAATTTCGTTGCTCCTTCCCCGTCACGGACGACTAGTTTGGCGAGGTCGGTCATGAAGTCCCGGAAGACGTTGGTGAAGGCTTCCGCGTCGGGGGATAGTTCGAGTTTTTTGGTGGCTGTGGGATCTACGGGTGCTCGTGGTAGAGTGATAGCCTCTGCGCTCTCCGGTGCCGCGGCGCCGTTGGCGAAGAAGACGACGGTATCGTTTGTGCTGGTGTCGCCGTCGATGGATATGCAGTTGAAAGATCTGTTTGTTGCGGAGCGGAGGATAGGGCGCATGGCTGAAGGAGCGATTTTGGCGTCTGTGCAGACTATGCCGAGGAGGGTGGCCATGTTGGGGTGGATCATGCCGGCGCCTTTGGTCATGCCTGCTATGCCGTATTCGGTTTCTGGATGTGAGGGGAGAGTAAAGGTTCGGGAGATGAGTTTGGGGAAGGTGTCGGTTGTGCAGATGGCTTTTGCGGCGTTGAGCCAGTGGTCGTGGGATGAGCCCAGGGCTTGGTGGGCTTTGGGGATTGCGGAGGTGATTTTGGAGATTGGGAGGCGTTGGCCGATTACTCCGGTGCTCATGACGAGGGTTTGCGGTATGTCTTGGATACTGTCGTCTCCGGTCCTGACTTCGCCGAAGCATTTGTCTGTCTCCCTTGCCATGATGCCTGCGTGTTCGACGCCAAGCTTGCCTGTCACGGCATTGGCACAGCCGGAGTTCACGATGACGCCCCGGAAGCCTTCTGACTTGCGAGCAACAAGGTATTGGCGAGATGCCGTTACTGGTGCTGCCTTGAAGACGTTTTTCGTGAAGACTCCGCCTGCTGCGCAGGGTACCTCTGATACCACCATGGTAATGTCGTCGTTGGACGTATTGGAGGCCTTGACTCCGGCATGAGACGTCCCTGCTAAGAAACCCTTAGGGTATGTCCCTGAAGTCGGGACATACTTCTGCTTTGCCGCCGGGATGGTACGGTCTCCAGGTGGTGCTGAATAACAACGGACCTGGAAGGCAGCGGAGAAGACACGCTTCAGCGTCAGGCTCTTGGGAGCCATGATAGCAAAGCAGAGTACAGCTCACACAGCCCAGCTCAATTATTGAGGGGCCTATACCGGCCGGTAAATTGTGCGTTCAAGCTCTCTTTCTCTGGTGATCAAGGTTTGATAGTGCGGCTTAGCAGCAGCAGTCCATGGTCCTAATCGAAACAGCGCATGAAACGCAGACCTCCCAGTTTATCTCAAGACTTTCATCAGAGGCCGGTAGTCTACCCAGTGACTCAAGGCCCCATGGGATCAGAAGGAAAATGTTATCGTTATCGTGCATTGGCCTCGCATTCGCATCGGCAGATTGTCGGCCGAAGCCATCAATGTTGACTTCCTTCCTGTTGCTATGTACATAGATATACTGCTTGTCGTTTGCTCAATACAAACATCTTCGTGACTCCTCATGCTCGCTCGTCTTGCTCAACTCACTAGCAATAGGTCATCCTTCTTGGCCCGGAGCTTCACATCTTCAAGCACATTGCGGCGACCGATAGATATGGAGAAGGTAGACACCTCAGACCGTCTGCGCCGGCTACGGGAGCACATGCGGCAGAACAAGGTAGACATCTACAGTATGCTCACCAACATGTGATGGGCTAGATAGCTGACTGACGCTATTGCAGTTGTGCCTTCCGAAGACGCTCACTCAAGCGAATACATAGCACCGACAGACGCCCGCCGAGAGTTTATATGCGGCTTCTCTGGCTCCGCAGGAACCGCTGTCATTACACAGGCAAAGGCAGCTCTAGCCACTGATGGGAGGTACTTCAACCAAGCTAGTAAGCAGCTGGACAACAACTGGACGTTGTTGAAGCAGGGGCTGCAAGATGTGCCGACATGGCAGGAGTGGGCGGTAGACGAAGCAGCGGCGGGAGACGACAAGCCAGCATTGACTGTTGGTGTTGATCCGACAACTATCACAGCACCAGAAGGCAGGAGGCTACGGGATAAGATCCGGAAGAAAGGCGGCAAGAACCTCGTGGGCATCGCCGAGAACCTCGTGGACCAGGTATGGGGCAAGCAGAAGCCACCGAGACCGAATGAGCCAGTCAAAGTCCTTGGCCTGGAACATGCTGGCAAAGGCTACCAAGAGAAGATTGAGGAGTTGCGGAAGGAGCTCGAAAAGAAGAAGGCCGCGGGCTTCGTGGTCAGCATGCTGGACGAGATCGCTTGGCTCTTCAACCTCCGAGGCAACGACATCCCTTACAACCCGGTCTTCTTCTCATATGCTGTAGTCACCCCGAGCACAGTGACGCTCTACATCGACGACTCCAAGTTCGCAGAGAACGTCAAGGGTCATCTCATGGGCGTCAACATCAGACCTTACGACGCCATCTTCTCCGATATTGCTGCAATGACGAAGGAGCAGCCAGCGACCAACGGCACAACCGCAACACCAAAGCGCAAATACCTCATCTCCACCAAAGCATCCTGGGCCCTATCCCAAGCCCTCGGCGGCGAAGAAAACGTAGACGAAGTCCGCTCCCTCATCGGCGACGCCAAAGCAGTGAAGAACTCCACGGAGCTGGAGGGCATGCGACAATGCCACATCCGCGACGGCGCAGCCCTGATCGAATTCTTTGCCTGGCTCGAAGACGAACTCATCACCAAGCAGTCCAAGCTCGACGAAGTCCAAGCAGCAGACAAACTGGAACAAATCCGAAGCAAACACTCCAAATTCGTCGGCCTCTCTTTCGATACCATCTCCTCTACGGGAGCAAATGCAGCGGTAATACATTATAAACCGGAGCCAGGCAATTGCTCCACCATCGACCCTTCGAAGATATATCTTTGTGATTCTGGAGCGCAGTATCTAGACGGCACGACAGATACGACACGCACCCTCCACTTCGGTGAGCCCACAGCAATGGAGCGGGAATCTTACACCTTAGTACTACAAGGCCACATCGCCCTCGACCTCGCCGTCTTCCCCAAAGGCACCTCGGGCTTTGCCCTCGACACCCTCGCTCGTCAACACCTCTGGGCCAACGGCATGGAGTACCGCCACGGAACCGGTCACGGCGTGGGCTCCTACCTCAACGTCCATGAAGGGCCGATAGGTATTGGTACTAGGATCCAGTACTCTGAGGTTCCTCTCTCAGTTGGGAACGTCATATCCAACGAGCCCGGATACTACGAAGACGGCAACTTCGGGATTCGAATTGAGAATGTGGTTATGGTTAAGGAGGTTGAGACGAAGCATAGGTTTGGGGAGAAGCCTTATTTGGGCTTTGAGCATGTCACTATGGTGCCTATGTGTCGGAAGTTGATTGATGTGGAGATGTTGAGTCCGCGGGAGAAGAATTGGTTGAACGCTTATCATAGGGAGGTTTTGGAGAAGACAGGATCGTTCTTTAAGAGTGATCAGAGGAGTAGGGAATGGTTGGAGAGGGAGTGTGCTCCGTATTGAGCTAAGTACGGAGGATCATGGTACTAGATGACCGAGGACACGTCACCCATCGAATTGAACGCAGCATAAGTAGTATGATCTACTGGGCATTGCTCGCTCCAGTCGACTCGACTAGACACCTGTATCAGACACCGCTGTGTCGTCCAGCAGTACCACGCTTTGTCCATCCCGCATCCTTTGTCGTACCGGACAACATTTTATTTTGTAAGCCGCGAGCTTCTATCTCATGATGCATTTCAAGATTAGAAACGTTCTGCGACGCTGACACTGCGCATCCATCACAGACTGAGCAACGCTTTGCCGCCTTTGCTGCTGTTGTTACTAGTAGCGGATGTAGTATCGATTGACTGACACACATCCCCAGCTGGAGGAGATGGCACTGTGTTGCGGTGCACTCTGCAAGATTGAGGCATTTCGCTCTTTGTTCATAACAAAGACAACCTAATCAAGGCAATCTTCGCAGCAAGGCTCATGGCTCGCCGTTGCGCCCTCCTCGAGACTTCCATCCTTCGGCCCCCAACGATTACCATCGCACCAACAACAGCTGCCGGCCAGCACCATAAAGCCTTAAGCCATCACCAACACTTCCACAATGTGCACCTTCCGCTGGCGAAGAGCCGAATGTGAGTGCCCCGTCGGCTGGGATGTCCTCGTCCCTTGCCCGATCTACATCGAAGCAGAGAACAAACTGAACCGAGCCGGCAAACGTTGGGACGACCACAAAGGCCCGCAAGTAGGCTGCGAGATCGAGTTAGCGCCAGATTATATCTCAAAGCACATATGCTTTAAGCACAAGTGCGAAGAGCTGAGGCAGCGAAAGCATTATAAGGATATCAAGGCGGAGGATCAGATTGAGAAGATGAAGGAGGTGAGGAAACCAAAGTCTTTCACTTTTGGGTTGTACCGCTATGGTGAGTATGAGGCTTGATTTAGAGAGGTTTGGATCGTCTTCTGTGTCTTAGCGCTCGAAGTTTTCCTTACTGTCTCGTAGTCTGCCTTACTCTCATGAGATTTCGTATGCTTCACCATATCGTTTGCTAGCCCAAGCGGCCGCGAGAGCCAAACATTGCTTTGTCTCACACAATGGCTCTGTCTCTCTTGTCTCCAGACAAAGGACCAGAATGGAACGCATTGTCTCAAACGTTTCAAGTATACCTCCCTCTCAAGCTCCTCTGCAGCATGCCAAGTATACGCAAACAGTAATCCGAGATCGTGCAGGCCACAATCCCATCATGCCGTCTTTCCTCTCCAAGCTCACGACCAGCCTGTGGCCCGCTGGGCCAAGCAAACCTTCCACCAACACCCAGGAGATACCGTTGACAACATCCGAGTACAGCAGAGACGACAGCTTCACCTACGTTCGAGCCTTCCACCAAGGTTCCGAGGGCGAGACCTGCCTAACCCGCAGCAAACTCACAGGGAAAGTCCTGGTGATGAAGCACATTAAGCGGAGAGAAGTTCTCAAGGCCGACGGCCCCGGAACCATCTACCAGTATCCCAATGAGGCAAAGATACTTCGAGGGGCATTAGGGCCGCACGAGAACGTCGTCCGCTTGTTCGCAGTTCAGCATTCCTGGGTGCCGGGACGGTACCTCCTCCAACTGGAGTTCTGCAGTGGTTCAGACCTTGCGGATCAGATCAATAGGTTCATGTACATGACCGCGAGGCAGTACGGCGCATATCCTGCGCTGGAATACTCCCAGCAATCTAAGGACCTACTGAACGACTCCCAGGAATACAGGGATGCTCTGAACGACTCTTCGGTGGCGAACATACCGTGCCTTGTCCCCGAGCTCTTCCTCCTGCACACCATCGTTAGCCTCGTGGATGCACTAGCATACATCCATCATGGCCTACGCCGCAACAACATCACAAGGAAGTACCTAGCCGACCCCGAGCATACACCAGTGCTCCACGGCGATATCAAACCCGAGAACATCCTCCTCCGCTGGCCACCACAGACCCAGCAAGCTAAGGCGCACGGCCTTCCAGATATAGTGCTAGCCGACTTCGGTGCTGCCCAGGTCGCTTCAGAGTCTCGCCGTGTCTCTGGTACGCGAGGCTATGATTCTCCAGAGGTGGAGAACGTTGCCGTTCTGGCACGGACCGGTCGCCGAAGGGAGTTTGATGCTCAAAACAAGCGATACGGTATCATGACATCTAAGTCGGACATCTATCAGCTCGCGCACGTTGTTTACATGGTAGCCGCGTGTGCTCTATGGCCTACCGGCGCCGATCCGGCTACATTGACGCTTGCGATGGAGTATGCGACTGAGCACTGCAGGGGCTTGGGTGCGGCATTGACGTGGTGTTTTGCCGTGCAGCCAAACAAAAAGACCCAGTGCGGCGGAGCTCCTAGGTGTCGCAGAGGGTTTCCGGGAGCAGATGCAGAGTCTCTTCCTCAAGCACGGCTCTCTGCCAGATAAGGTATGGAGGGATCCAGTCGCTGGCGCCAAGAAAAAGAAGTCAAAGTAGTCGGATACATAGAGTGAGCTGTCTCCCGAACAATCGCAATACTCACGTTGAGTCATCCTGCCTCGTTCCAATGATCATTAAACCTTTCCCAGATCTCAATCACTTATCAATTCCGCTCTCCTAACCTCGCCTCACCTCAGCCTCGATCAAACCTTCACTCAAACCCTCTCTCCTCTCCCCTCATCCACCGAATACCCAACTTCGACAAAAAAAGAAGACCTTGACGATCTCGGAAAACAACCCCGTCAACACTATCAACTTCTTTCCCAGGCTCTCCCGATCAAGGGGCATTTCCATGCGTTTAAACCTCGATCTCATCACTACCTCGGCGGCAGAATGTGAAAGCCTGGAGTTCGTCCACTATAAGTGGCCAGGAACTCTAGATACCCCAGAAGAGTAAATGGTCTCGGTGTTTTCTGAAGTTTTTTCGCAACTCTCGTTCGAGATTAAGTGGTGGGATTCGCCGAAGGGTATGTATAGAGAGTTGAGTGTGACGCCGAAGTGAGGCCGAGGCATGTGATAGCGACTTCTGGAGCGAGAGTGCTTGATGAGAGGCTTTGCTGCCGGCGTGTGCATACGTCTCACGAAGACGAGTCGGTGTTGAGGTACGAGCTGGCTATGCAGCTGCTCAATGATGGTAAACTTCGGCGATGATCTTGCTGAGAGCCTCTGAGCAGTGCCTTGTCCGCGGGCTCTTCGCTGGAGGAGCGAGGCGGCGAACCTCATTGTAAACGGGCTTTGGAATTCTACTGTAGCGAGTGACAATACGCCGAGCGGTGGCCGGCCCAGATATGGTGCACCGAATTTCCTGCTGCTGATAGTACTCTGATCTCTCAACTTGCAGCCCGCCAACGAGTTCTGTAAGGTCCTCTGCGCGGTGTTGAGGACAAGTAACTCGTTCATACAGGTGAAACCAAGCTTGCCACAGGCCTGTACAGCACATAATCGTCGTAACCACTCCCCTCTCCCCTACACCGCCGTCTCCTATATCTATCGTGCCTGCAAGCCTTCCACACCACCTCTAGCCCGCCTCAGAATATCCTCCACTTGTTCAACCGTAAGACTCCCATCATACCGATTATCCTTCGCCCTAGCGCTAGCAACGAGGTGCGATCCGCCCAGCCGCCCATTCCTAACAGCGAACGCAAAACCAGGTTGTACGCCGGATTGTGAATACCAATCCTCCGCCTGGATACACTTCCTGCCCGGTATGATCGCGACCTGTATCATCTGGCTCTTGAATTGGCTAGGCGAACCGACCACGGCGCATGCCCCTCCGCTATGCGTACAGTCTCCACGCAGTGGCACGAAGTAGAGCTTAGGCTCATCGTCCAACCCTGCGGCAGCCATAAGAACATCGAGGCGATCTACCCCGGCGGCGCGCCGGAGCCGGCGGAGCCGGCGTTCTCCCCAACGTACCATGCCCTGTCAAATTTACCCGGAATAGGACCCGGGCACCTAAGCAGCTTAAGATTCCAGGAGGGATCGGCGAAATCACGCTTGCCGCCCTTCCTGGCCCTTCCATCGCAGGGTTTTGGCGGTGGGCGCTGCGATGTCGTTGAGGAGACAACCTTCGGCGAGCCGGGTTTGGAGGTGGCGACATTCTGTTCTTGATGGATGTTGGATAGTAGGTCAGTAATAGCAGGTTGAGATTGCTGGAAGACGCCACGATATATAAGTAAGAGGAGGTCGGCGCGGTACATGGCCTTGTGCGTGAGCATGAGTCAAGAGGCATAAACCTTGGTTATATGCCTGACTCCTTGAACCACCATGTCGGCTTTAGCAAGTTTTCGAACGGTGCCTTATGATACCGCCCTGAACCGCCTGCTTTGGATTCTCGTCCCCTACTGTAACAGGACGCGGCGCAGTCTCTGTCTCAGATTGACGAGAATATCGGAGGACGTCACGGCGCTGCGAATGCAACTTTGACTTGAGAAGCGACAATGACGACCGGAGCTACGAGGCGCCTAGTGTGTGTACGAGAAGACCATCATGGCCGTAGTTCAGCAAGCACTCGTTGTTGAGGCGTTTCGTCTACTTACTGCTGCGTTCCCGGTTCCCGTAGCTTGTGCACCATGCTTTGTGGAAAGCATGAGAGGGCATGGACTCCTCGCTTCACGCGACTGCATGCCACACCACGTCAACCGCATGCTAGGCCTTCTTCTCGCCACTATCGCTCGCCTCCTTAGCCTCCCTCTCCTCTTTCTCCTTGCGCTTCTGCTCTCGAATCACCTTCAGCTGCTCCGCACACTCCTCCACCAGCTTCTTGTTCTCTCCAAACATGGCCTCCTGCGCCGCCCAATTACCCGCCTCAACCTTATTCTTGCCCTCACCCTTGCCTAGCAACTTCTTCTCATATCCGTAACCCGTGAGGTAGACAGCAACAAAATGCTTATTCTGCCCCAACTGATCCCCCTTCAACTCCACACTGTCCTTCCACTTCTCATACTCCAACTTC
Source organism: Neocatenulostroma microsporum (assembly GCA_022814695.1). Classification (NCBI taxonomy): domain Eukaryota; kingdom Fungi; phylum Ascomycota; class Dothideomycetes; order Mycosphaerellales; family Teratosphaeriaceae; genus Neocatenulostroma; species Neocatenulostroma microsporum. The sequence goes on from JAKLLW010000568.1 coordinate 22,842, forward strand.
ACCCCCGGCCCAGAAAGAATGAGCTTTTGGAGATCAGCCTTAGCCGTCGGGTTATACATGCTAAGAGGGTTGGCCGCATCCCCGTCGAGCTGCAGAGCAAGCCCAGGAGTAAAGTACCGCCGGTCCTTAGCCGCAGCCTCGACCAACTTCGGCGCCCAAAGAGCAGTCATCCATTTCTCCGCCACAGCAAATCCTTCATCCCCATGACTTAACACCACAGCCGCTACATAAGCCTCAAAAACATCTCCCAACACTTTGTTAAAACCTTTGTTCCCTGCGTTGCCTTTCGCCTGTGTATCCTGGATCATGCGCTCCATATCCCCGACCTGGACTCTCTTATCGAAACCATAAGCGCGGGCGTATTCGGCAAGTGTCTCGTTCTTGACGAGGAGTTCGCGGAGTTGAGATTGTTGGCCTGCGAGGAGGTGGGGGAAACGAGTGTACAGCAGGCGACTGGCGAGGTGTTCGAGTTGAGCGTCACCGAGGAATTCGAGTTTCTCGTAGGTCACTTCTGTAGCTGGGTTGGTGGAGGAGCGGTTGTAGCTGCTGGTTGTGGATTTGTGGCGGAAGGGCGCGGCTGCGAGGTTGGCGTCGGAGACTTCTGGGAGTGGTGGGAGGCCGCGGGGGACGGTGAAGGGGGTGTAGGGTGGGACTGGTGGGAGAGTGGAGGTTGGTGGTGGGAGTTGGCTTATGGCGTCTTCGTAGCTGGTCGAGGATTTTGGAGGCTCGCGTCTATCGTCATACTTTCTGTCTTGCTGGCCATGGCCATTACTGCGCTCGTACCCGTTTTTCTGTCCTCCTGCATGCTGTTTGCGATGCGCGTGATCGTCGTGCTTGTGCTTCTTGTGCTGCGGTTGCGCATGACCGCGGTCGTCGCCGTAAGGTCGCTTGTTCATGACGGGCACAGCTCTCCTCAGCGCTGCTGATGTACGAAGCTGCAACGAGGAGATGAGCTGTCTTTGCTGTGATTTGCAAGGAGTTGAAGTTCACTTCGTGGAAGCTTGAACATTTTGCCCGCCTCGGACCCCCGAAGCTTCGCCGACGACCCTCCCAAGTCCACCTCACCAGGCTCGACCATTGCGACAACGACCATAAACACTATATACGTGGATATAATGGCAGTCCCACGCTCCCGAATACTAGACCTCATGAAGGTACCCCACCACCCCTATTCCCATCCCTCCCTCCCATCCCTCCCATCACCCCACTCCCACCCTCTAACACCGTACACCACAGGTCCAATCCCGCATCTTCTCCACAACCTACAACCCAACCGCCCAACGCCTAGGCAACAAAATCCTCCGCCAACGCCTCAAAGGCCCTTCGCTCTCAACCTACTACCCGCGACGAGTAGCCACTTTCAAGGATTTGAAGGCTTTGTACCCGGGTTTCGAGATGTATGATGCGTTTGAAGAGGATCGCTTAGAGCATATACAGATTGCGAAGAGCAGAGGCAAGGGGGCGCCGCCGAAGAAGAAGACTGCTGCTGGTAAGTTGATAGTTGTGGTGGGGAGGGAGATTGGGGGTGTGGTGAAGGAGTGGATGCTAACGGTTGCTGTGCAGAAAGCAGGAAGAAAGGTGGGAAGAAGAAGTGATGATGGACTTGTATCATTTATTGGACGCATAGCATGGGCGCTGGAGCACATGTATGACTGGGTGACAAGATGTAGTAAAGACGCATTCGTGGAGTTCCGGCGTAAATGGGAAGATACCATGCGGTCAGCTGAGGGTGCAGTCTGTATAGCTAACGAAGCCCATTCGCACATCCTACTGACCTCACTTGCTGACTGCAATCGTTCTCGTTCGTGGCTGATCGTGACTTTGGCCTCGTGCTCCATGTGGCACTGCTCAAGACGCGGGATTCAGAAGCGGTCGTGAAAAATGCTAGTCCACCGCGGTATTACATGGACATATCTAACACCGAGCAGCAACACACAGACGTATTTTACACGGAATTTCTCGCGTCTGAGAAGATATCGTGCGACTGGAATGGGCCACAGTATGCAGAGCCACCGAGGCCTCCCGAGAAGCGACTCATCGACATTACTCGCTCAGCGGCTTGGACACTGACGAGGAGCTACAACAGCGCCTTCTGTACGAAACGCTCCGTAACGCCAGCCTGGATAGAGGGAGTCGAGTGCGGATGGAAGGTGGGTGTCCATAGTTTGATGAATGGAGCTTGAAGGTGTGGGTTCGAGCTCGGAAATGAGTCGAGGAGAAATCACCGATACTGATAGGTAGCACCCTCGGAGCCTGGAGGCTTTCTCGGCCATCTGAGACGGCCGCATGCTTTTGGAGACACCTACAACCCTTAACCTAGGAAGGCCATTACGGATATCTCCCAACCCTTCCCCTCTCGGCTAGCGCTGGGTTGGAGAAGCAGTACTATGGAGGCCGTTACGGATATCTTAGATTGCCGTTTTCTATTGGAGATCTTTGCCAACCTCGGCACTTACCGGGGCCATCTTGAATATCTGAGATCGTTGACTGATTTGGAGACCTCTACCAACCCTTACCCATCGCTCTGAGGTGGTTGATCGAAGTGCAGAAGCTTCCTGCGGAACTTGAGGTACGCTATCTCGTACGCCCGCGATGACTGGATTGGCTAACGGTGATGGATAGGCACTGGTACAAGACCCACGGGCGCTACGTCTACGGAAGCTACCAGACCAAGCCTCGTACAACTCGGAGAAGGAGACAGAAACGCAGTCACAATACTCCAGCTCCCAATTCGAAAGCGAGACCTCTGCATCGCAGTCGTCACGCCGCAGCCGCAGCTCAGGACGAAAGGCCAGGATTGAGGGCACGCCCAACCTGATTGATGCGCTCTCGCTCTGCTATGTATGTATATCGACGGAAGGCCGCCTTAGACATCCAAGACTGCCGCATGCGTTTGGAGGCAGCTGCTGACCCTTACACCCATCGCTTTTATGTAGCGAACGGCACGTAAACTGTCAACGGCTTTTGGATGTCTGAGACGGCCTCCAGAGCTTTTGCCTATTCAATACGTACCCGTTCAGATCCCTGCCATCGCCATAGTGGTGTTTACTGATCAATACGTGTCTGTTTCTAAGCACAGTGACGCAATGCTTGGCGTGCTGACAATGCAATGTAGGCAGGGCAGGTCAGGACAGGACAACCCACACTCCTGATTGGGTCAGACAGTCCTGTGAAGCTGCAGGCCATGCTGCTTTGTCAGGACCGACTGATGCAGGATATTCCTACTCCAAGTTCGTCTACGGTAGGGATGACTATGAGAGGGCCACGCCCAGAGCCTGGCGGGGGGGTACGTTCAGTTCTCCGAACGCCGTAGAACTTGCAGAAGCTGATTAAGGTGGATTTAGGAGATAGGCAGCTTACATATGTGAGTGCGCCTCCGTGGAACCTTTGAAAGGTAGGTGCGATCTCTTTCCTCATACCACTGATCTCCAGCGGCTCCAACGACCTTCCCGACATTATAGTTGACACTCACTCGTGAAGACTGCAGCGCCTGTCCACACAATCAGCACTGAAGTTCGAGAATAGCTACACTGCTGTTGCGATGGCGGATCTCGTTCGCGATGCGCCCATCGGGCAGCTCATCCGCTGGGCCACCAGCAACAAGTACCTCAAGTACCCGGAAGAGAAGCCAGACTTCCAGTGCCCGATGTGCTACGCTGAGCCAGATATCTCTGGTAAGCTGGAAGAGAGCGCCATCACATCACCCTCCTCCATATCTCGAATACAATCAGAAGATGCCGAGAAGGCGGCGACACTGTTCGACCCGGCCGACGCAGCAAAAGCTGGACTGGAGGCATGCGAAGCTGTCGGCAGCGATCCATCCCGGATGCCATCCACGTCAGGCACGAGCCGCGAAGCGCTTGAGCGAATGGACACTTCGTACTCAGGGATGGACAAGGATGTCGAGAGAGCAGTCACCTCGGCGTCAATGCACAGCCAGCTCTCCCGTGTAAGCACACGGACTGCCTTAGCGCAATCGCATACCCGAGCCGACCTCGAGGCCGCTTTCACAGCAGCGACACAGCTCGACAAGCAGCCTTCACGACCCTTCGTCGCGCAGTGGACAGCCGATGGTACCATCCTAGTTGACTGGTACACGACCAACGACTCAGACAACCCGCAAAACTGGTCCTTCGGCAAGAAGATGTTTGCCAGCACGCAGATCTACTTGTACACATTCGCTGTGTACATGAGCTCGAGCATCTACACGCCTTCTGCCGAGGGTGTGATGAAGGAGTTCGGCGTCAGTATCGAAGCTGCTTCGTTAGGGTTGTCCTTGTACGTACTAGCGTACGGCACAGGCCCATTGATCTGGAGTCCATTAAGCGAGATACCATCCATCGGTCGCAACCCACCATACATGATCACCATGGGCCTCTTCGTCATCCTCTGCGTTCCCACAGCGCTCGTCGACAACTTCGCCGGCCTCCTCGTTCTCCGCTTCCTACAAGGCTTCTTCGGCTCACCATGCCTGGCCACCGGTGGCGCAAGTCTGCAAGATATGTACTCCCTCATCAAGCTTCCCTACGTCCTCTGCATCTGGGCGTTCGCAGCGACGGGAGGTCCGGCTCTTGGCCCTGTAATAAGCGGTTTCAGCGTCGCAGCCGAGAATTGGAGGTGGTCCTTGTGGGAGATACTTTGGCTTTCTGGCCCAGTGTTTGTCTCCATGCTGCTCTTCCTTCCGGAAACCTCGACGTCGAATATCCTGCTGCGCCGCGCTCAGCGTTTGCGCAAGCTCACAGGCGACCATCGCCTTAAGGCTCAAAGCGAGATCGATCAAGCGAACATGCGGCCCCGAGACATCGCTTTCGAAGCTCTGGTACGTCCACTGCAGCTGATCTTTATGGACCCAGCGATCGGCTTCACGGCCGGCTACGTTGGGCTCTGCTACGGGATCTACTACTCCTTCTTCGAAGCCTTCCCGCTCGTCTACATCGACAAGTACCACTTCAACGTCGGAGAAATGGGCCTTGCTTTCCTCTCCATCCTCATTGGAGCAGGCCTCAGCATCGCAGGGTACTACGCCTACATCTACTACGTCATGGAGCCCGAGATCCGCAAGTACGGGCTAGGAGCACCGGAGCGTCGTCTCGTTCCAGCACTCGTCGCCAGCTTCCTGCTCCCGATGGGGTTGTTCATCTTCGCTTGGACGGGCGATGCGAGCGTACATGTTCACTGGATCGTCAGTGTCATCACCATCGTTATCTTCGTCATCGGGGTCTTTGCGCTGATGCAATGCATTTTCGTCTACCTCCCGCTGGTATATCCGCAGTACGCCGCAAGCTTGTTCGCTGGCAACGACTTCGCTCGGTCGATTGTGGCTTTCGCGGCGGTCATGTTCAGCAGGCCGATGTATGTTGGCTTGGAGATTGGATGGGGTACTAGCTTGCTTGCGTTCTTGACGACGGCTTGTATTGGTGGCATCTTCGTGCTGTACCTCTATGGTGATAGGCTGAGAGCCAGGAGTAGGTTCTCTGCGAAGTGAAGGGATCAAAGGAAGGCGGAACAACATCATAGACCCGACAGAGAGTGTATGCAACTGATCAACAATACAAAGGCTATTCCGGCGCAGAGCACTTCGAACATAGTCGATAGCGAGGTTGCAACGGCTTGGGGAAAGGATAGCAAGAGCGAACACTCTGTTCGAGCCATCCGTAGCCCGATCTTTTTAGTGTGCCCGGTTACCTTCACTCGCAAGGCCTGGTGCGTTTGCCTAGGGAGGTCAGTGGTCTCATGAGGTGACGTCGGACCAACTGAGATCTTGTCTAGTTCTTGGCATGGACGACATCTTCGACAACCTCACCTCCCACCGACGGACGAGCCGTCTCATGTTAACAGCACTTGTGATCAGAGCAGTGTGCTACAGAGGTCGAAGTAAGGGACAGATCACTCATCCTCCTCACCTTTATATGCTCTGAGAATCAACAGTCGGCATGCTGACAGCGAGATGGTGCTCAGAGCGTTATATCGTGGCCTCGGACTGATGAGTCTTCGAGCATTGAAGGTGCATTATTGTACAGGCACCGGCTTGCTCTCCGAAAGCTGGCATCTCATTCGTGCTTGTATGTCATCCGCGCGCCTGTCTGATTCTGGTCGAGTATGTTGAGATGATGGTCAAAACCGTTAAGGCAAGGGAGATGTCGGTCTCAGTCCGAGACATGCCTGCTGTGATGGAGGCCGTTGGAGGGGAGGTTAGTGTAGATAAGCTTCATTCGGCGAATCTTGAGATCTTCTTTGTCTCTCACGCAGCCTTGCGATCTTTGGTAGTCTGCGATTTTGCTCTGGCCCGACCAGTTGATGCAGCATCTTGAGTCCTCAAGCGGTGCAGTTCTACACTGGGTGAACGTCGGCCGCGGGCATCATCGTGGTGGAGGAGGTGCAGGATATACTTCGTAGGATCTGTGGGCTTGCTTTCGGCCCACGGTGCACGTCCCTATTGGGCGCGAGGGGGTCAACTACCGGTTTCATATCATCAAGTTCGCGCCTCTCAGCCTGCCTGAAACAACGACAGCTTCTAAGTCAAATCATGACGATTGTCTGCGGTCGCTTATAGATATCGCACGTCCTCGCTGAAGATATCTATATCGGACATTTTGTCACGCGAAACAGGCTCCAGGAAAGGCCACTTGCCTAGATCACAGACTCATTGGAGGGGCAGCTGAACAGACTCCCACTATACGGACCCTACCCGCCTACTACATCCTTGCGTACCAC
>JAKLLW010000569.1:0-29499 GCA_022814695.1 Neocatenulostroma microsporum
ACCCTCGGTCAAGACTATCCTGTACTTGCATCGATGAACGCACAGAAGCCGCTAGACTGCAATGTCATCGTTGCTGACGCTGCGCTCGGCTTCCCATCCGAGAGCTTCAAAGACCTGTCGGGTGTCGAGCTTGGGATATCGTTCATGTGCTGCAGCAAGCATCTGTCTCCCAACGCTAAAGTACGCTACCGCACAACTTTCTACAAGAAAGGTCAGAGACCTGTTGAGGAGGAGAACGATGCGCAGTTCCAGCTTTCGGAGGACGAACGAAGCGTCACCACGTCTCTGAAGTTCGGCAGTAGCTTCTGGGCCCGCACACTCCATGGGATGTCCGTCAAACTACTGCGTGAGCCTACAGAAGCAAGTCAGGATCCGATGGAAGAGGTACGCAATCATATCGGCGGCATTACTGCGGTGTCGGAAATCATCATACTCTCGCCGCAAGGGCCCGAGCGGCTGCTCGTCATGTGCTGGAACTTCCGTTACACGACCAAGGTGACAGGCCGGGCAAGCTGGAAGAGATTGATGCTGCCGCAGCCTGCAATGCAGTATCCAGAGCCGACGACGAACGAGCGTGTCGATTCAGTGTACGATTATGTCTCGCAGTATGTCGACGTACCAGCGGTCTCTCAGCCGCAGACGCAGCCAACGCTCCAGTCACCCTTCGAGTACGATAGCAGCTCTGGCTCCGCTCTCTCATCAGCTACTTGGCCCACGTCTATCAGCGATATAAGCGTGAGCGCACCGCCGAACGGCAACGCAGACTTCTCGGCAGACAACAGCTTTGACTTCAACGCCGGCAGCATCAACCTCGCATTCGATCCGAATCTGGATTGGAGCACCTTCGACGGAACGTTTGATAGCTCCACGCTGGACTTTGGGACCACCGCAGACTTCACAGATCCGGCTCTGGATCAGTACTCACAGCAATGGTGCGAGAGCTACCCTAATGGCTTCGACGCGCAAGCGCCGCTCAGTGCGGTCAGCGCAGATACCCACTATGCGCCACCGCCGGCACAGATGGAAGGTGGAGCGCAGACATTTGACGAGTACGCTGGGCACTTCGATCCGCAGGTGTTCCCGACTACACATGAGCAGCAGGCGTACGGTGGAGCTGGGCAGGATGGCTTCAAAGATGACCCGCTTGGTGCTCTAGCGGATGCTTCTTCGTACATGCGTAGTATGCTGCCAAAGCAGGAGCATCTGTAATCTAGCTTTGCTGTGGCGTTTGTGACCACACGTCCCCAATAATAATGATGTGGCCGCCGCATTGTCCTCACATCGTCCGCCCACCAAGCTTGCATCCCTTCGCCGTCCGCGACTCCCTACTTTGGCATGTCGACGTTCAGCGGTGGCCGGATGTCGACGTCCTCGTCTTCAAGATCATGCTCCGGATCCGAATGATCAGTCGGGAGGTCTGTGCGCTTCTTCGGCTTAATGAAGCGCAACATAGGTCTGCTTTTCATGACGGGCATAGGCCTATCATCATTTTCCCTTGTACCTCTCAGCTCATTAACCACCTCATCCCGCTCAGAACGGCTCAGAACGCCCAGAAACTCTATCAGCTCCAACCGACTGGAGAGTTCCTCATGAGCGATTGCATTAGCGGCTTCACTGATCTTGCGGTGACATCCAAACAAGCAGTAGCAGTTCTCCATGTTGATCTGTAGGTACCGCAGGCTTTGGTTGTTGACAGCTTTGCAGAGCCAATCCCATGCGTCCATGTTCAGGTAGTCATTGTAGGCGTGGTCATGCATCTTAAGGGTCCACTCGTTCCACTCGTCGTTGTCCAGGAAGTATCGCCTCTTGTTGCCCATCGTCCGTCCATCGGCCTCTTCTCGGATGCGATCCAGATGCTCAAGCATGTCTCCACTGTGGCCGCGGATGTCGAATGAGATACTGACGGAGACCAGGTGTTCAAACGTAAGAGTCTCAAGTGCTATCGGCATATATGGTGTCATGTCCCCAGATTGATGGATCAGGAGAAGGCGCCAGCTATCCCACTCGTGGTTGAGCACAACTTGATTCAATTTGAAAAGTCTCTTGGCGGCTTCCAGGCGGACTTGACGGCTGACGCTAAGGAGTTGCCAAGCTGGCTTCTTATAGCCTTGGTAACCGACGTAGCGGACATCATGAGCTGGGCGAGGTCGCGGGAAGACCTTGCCGACGGCTACGCAAAACTCGTAGATCATGTCCCTCAACTCCGCGGGCAAGTCGAGGAGGCGAAAGGCATGCAAGTTCCGAGCTATGAAGATGGTCAGCCTGATCCTGGGTCTTATTGTAGAGTACTCACTGCTGCGTCGCGTTGACCCGCGAAGCTTCGTATTCTCCTTTTCAAGGCGTGCTATCGTTGCTGCTTGCGAGGCCAACAGCCTCCGATTCTGATCCAACGCTTTGCGAGCCTCAGCCAACTCATCGGCCATGTTAGAGATGTCAGCAATGCGGTGAGAATATGCTTGGAGGTTGATGCCGATTCGGATGTTTCAGAGATGTTGGGTAGAGATGTTGTCCTGCACGGAAAGAGAGGAGATGTGGGAGAGTGGGAATGGAAAGAAGCAGCTGATGATCGCACCTTCCTCTTCTGCGACCAGACCTGGTCCCACTTTTAGCTTAGTTCTGCTTCTCAGACCTCACTCCATCTTTAGCAACCAAATTTCTCCTTCCTTATGGCATGACACTTCTCATCTGGTCATCGATCGAGTACCTGTGTGAAGAATTCCAAGGCATCCGACCACCAATCTCCATTGCTTCGACCATCGAGCGACATCGCCTGGGTACAGGTCACGACGTCTACGGATAATCACCATCCGGCTGAAATCTCATCGGAAGACAGAACGAGAATTCACTTCCAGTCGAAGTAACGCGTCAGAGGCTACGCGCGGGCTCGATCGGGTTAGCGCCGTTACAGCCTGCACAAGCGCCTGCACATGCAAACATGGATCAGCTACTTAATCATCTGCTCGTGCCTCTTCCTGATGGCTCGCTCGTACCAGCATCTACACCGCTGGCGGTCACTTACACGATACAAACTACTATAGGCGGCGTCCGGAAGAGACCTTGGTCCGCCATAGAAACTGGCACTCCCAAGATGGCGCTGAGCGCTAGTCACTCGGACGCATTCGGATTACCGCCGTCTGGCCAGGCTGCTACCGAGAACAGTCGAAACAACCAGAGTATCTACCAGGAGCATGGCATTCACCTGCAGGATATGAACGACTTCGAGCTGGAGAACCCGTACACGCCGCCACCGAAGCTTGTGCAGCTGCAGTCGAAGGAGGTCGATCCGAGACATGCAACCACGTTCCACGATGAGTGCCAGAAGCGGGGCGTCGCCGCAGACTTTAACATCAAAGGAACTTCGACTACTGGCTATCACGGCACTGTCGAGTTCTGTGACATAACGGTACAGGAGACTGGGCCATTCGGTTCGAAGAGGGAGGTCAAGCAAGCACTTTCCATCCAAGCTCTACCAATCCTACAATCGAAGGTTACGGGCCCGAAGAAGCGCAAGAGCAGCGAGTTTAACGAGCCGCAGCGCAATGTCAGCGCGCAGGACCTCAATGCCGAGAATTGGATCGGTACCATCGTCCGTAAGTACATCAGTGAATGCTGCCTTTTCTCCTGACTTATGCTGACTTATCACAGACTACGTCCAACAGCACCGTCTCAGTCAGCCAGAGTACGAGGAGCTGCAGGCCGCTCGACCTCCGCATGAATTCGCTTGCACCCTTCGCATTCAGACTGGCCCGCTGACCCCCTTCGGCTCTACGACCGACCTCTATCCCACGAAGTCAGATAATCGAAAGGCTGCAGCACGTGAAGCGGTGTTGTGGCTCCGCAGCCAAGGCAAAGTACTGAAGGTCGCCCCCGTCATGCCGGCCACGAGTTCCACCAAGCGTCGAAAGACGATTGGCGAGAACTCAATCAAGATCGAAGGAGGCCACACGGGGCTGACGCAGGCCTTCAACGACGCCGACATGATTGATGCAAGTGAGGCTTCGGTTGCAAAGCAGGTCTCGGATCTCGCCCTCGGCCTCGGCTTCGGTCCGCCAAGCTTCGAGTACCACAAGTGCAAGCCTCCAGCCGGCTCGGCCATCGGCCGCAACGAGAATCCAGGGGCGTTCGTCACGGTTGCTGCTCACTTCCTCGACAAGGATGTGGAGAAGGAGCCAAGGCTTGCTGGCCCAGTGGGTGTCGTAGAGCATGTCTTCGGCAAAAAGAAGGCGAAGGAGCTCTGCTGCCGCGAGCTGGTGCAAGTTCTCGAGGCCATCAAATGGGACCGGTCTGACCAGAGAAATTCGATGGCCTCGAGGAGCCTGGGAGGTATGCGGTGGATGGGAGCCGACGACCAGATGATTTGATGATCGCGGGGACTGGCGAAGGACTTACGTCTACAAATTATGCATCTACGGAGGTCGATCACGATGCAAGAGAGGATGCCGAATACAGACGACTAGAGGTCAACTCAGGGATTGATACTAGCGTGATGATTATGCCCTTCCCATGTCCCAAGAGCGATATCACTAGCTCGATCGACCCGGCATACGACCCGTGTTCCCTGCCTTCCAGTGAGCCAACTGGGACAACAGAGAAGCTGCTAGAGCTGCCAATTTGTCCCATTAGCACCACAACGGTCAATGGACCAGCACATCCTGTACAGGGATTTAGTTAGCCATACTACATTCACAAAGAGTTCAAGCAACGCAATGAACTGTCAGCAAACATAGGTCGATTATAACCCCTACATATGCTTCATACTAGCGGTTTGCTACTGATCCATAGAATGCAGGCTTTGTCTGTGCAGGTATGATATAACACCAACGGCGTCCGCGACGACACAACACTCTATCGCCAGACCCGTGGACGATAGCAAGATGATGAGTAACCAGCCAGACCAGATAGGACAGGCAGAGAACCAAGCAGCCATAAACCACATCCACACCCTGCAAGAGCATCAAGAATGGACCAATGTATCATCGGAGCCATCGGAAGAGTCGAACGCAGAACAGGGCGCTGAGCCAATACGCCAGCCGGCTGTCCAGTCACCCACGGCAAGCACTGTGCCAGCTGTGCAGGGCCAAGATCGAGACGCCACCACTGCAGCACGCACGGGAGAGGCTTTATTGCAGGTGATGGCGGCGCAAGCCGTGCAGGATGCTAAGACATCAGCCGGTTCGGAGGATGCCAAGCTTGGGGGAGGGAAGACGGAGATCAGCGGTGAAGGAGCTAGTAAGAAAGGCAGTGAAGGCTGAACCGATGTCCAGGCACCAAAGTGGAGATGCCGTGGATGCTGTCATGGGTTCTGGGCGAAGATGTACTACTCGCTGTCGCGTTATGGTGGTCAGGCGTACCCTGGAGTGCAGTCGTGTGGGTGTATCAACATACCGACGAGGACGATCACCGAACAGCGTAATCAGTGGTGGACCCGACAAGAATCTTGCATAATCAGGTTCCTCCTTTCCCTCCTCGTGATACTATATGTGTCGGTGAGCTGTGCCGCCGCGAGCCCATACGGGAAGCGTGGGCAGATGCGATGATGAGACGACTTGTGGAGCGATGAGACACGGGTCAAACAGATGGGTACAAAGGTCTCACGTATGAAGGTCGTTTACTTGCAGCGACAGACACATACGACCTTTGACGATGACATCTGGTCGTAACCCTGGTCATAGCCGCCCACCCTCCGCGTTCTGTCAGTGAGCCTTACCAGCTCACCTGCTGCAGGCTTTCCCACCGTACTGTAGGTCCATCGCAGGGCGCTGGCTAGCCGCCACTTCTATTCCTGCGCGCCTTGTATGATCCATTCCATGCATGAGTCGTAAATCACACCGCCTTCTTTCCAATATTCGGTGCCTGCTGGTTTGACTGTGTCGCCTGTTCAAAGCGTCAGCATTTGCATAGGAACTGACGGACAGTCTCTTGCCATACAGTCGTTGACGATCTTCAAGAAGTTGCTTGTGCACCAATCATAATCCGTGAAGTCGACACTCATCGGTTGCGCGAGCGGACAAGCTGCTTGTGTGAACTTTGCTTGGACGTACAAAGCTGTGCCAGTTGGCTGTCCTGTGACATCGGTATACCATCTCTGCGCTTGGCCCGCTTCGACGAAGATCAGCTTTTGGGACTCATCGTCACAGTTACTGGTCATTGCTTACCGAAGAAAAGGTTGTCCACTGTCGTGAGCGTTGCTCCTGGTTGATGAGTAAAGCTGTATTTGTCTTTCGAAGCTGTCTTGCAGAAGGACTTCACCTTATCAGTCATGTCGCTGTCCTTGAAGCTTGCTCCATGGAAGCACGTAGCTGTGTTGAGCGGGATCGGTGTAGTTGTGATCGACATGGTCGGCACAACGGTGCTGCCCAAGTCCTTCGTGGTGGAGGGTATCGTGGTGTAAGGACAGAGATTGACTAGAGTGGACGAAGTCCCACTGATAACTGTCGTATAGCTCGAGGTGCTTATGGGGTAGGTCTCATGATCGTTGCAGTCGCAGTAGTCCGCCACGCCCGAATATACTCCTGGCTGTGCGGCGTGAACGCAAGAGAATGAGGATGATTGCGCCGAAGGGCTAGCTGGCGTGGTCGTGACAGTGATTATGTTTCCAGGCCAGCTGGCACTCAGCCAGTCTTCCCAGTACTTGGTCATCACAGCGATGTCAGCAGTCTCGGGGGCAGGCTGGAGGACGTTCGGAGGTCCAGGATACAAGGTTGGCGCGCGCGAAGAGCTGCTGGTGGCCGAGCTCACAGAGGCGGAGGCGAGACCAGATTGTACCAGTGATGGGGTTATCTTACTGGAGAGGTCTAGTCTTTGGCCTGTCACGAAGAGGCCCAGAGTGTAGACTCCAAAGACATACATAGCTGCTTGAACGGAAATTCTTCCGGCGGTTGACGTAACAGCTTTATCAATGAGAGCTATCAGCTTAGTGATGTACTCGTCCTGTACACTCGCAGGGAGTCGGCAACTGGCGTAGCCATCGGAGCTGGGACTTCTCTTGTTCTTGCCGCCTGGACAGAATGAGCTGGCCAGCTCAACGATGTCGGACTGTAGTTCAGGAGTGATGTAGAAGGTGTAGTCGGCAAAGCTGGTCTCGGTCGAAGGTGGGACGCTGACACTCATGCGTGCAGTCGTAGTGATCGTAGACGTCAGCGCGGGCTGGCTAGAGCTGGTAGACATCGTCTCAGTGATCGTGACGGGTGTCGCCGTGAACGTCGGTTGAGGGTGTACACCTGCCCAGCAGCTGGTCACTGTTGTGTAAATAGTCGAGCAGCTCGGCTGGATAGCCTTGATGTCGTAGGTATACGTCGATGCAGGATTTAGCGGTGTTCGTTTCGCCACTGCATCCGACGAGTCGAGTGTGTGAACACCGGCATTGCATGAAGTCGTGAGCGGAGCCGAAACTATTGTACACCCGGGAGCCCTGGCGCGATCTGGGATTGTGTTCGTGCTGGGCCCAGACCTGCCCGACTGTACAGCGGTGCCTGTAGATATGGCTGGAAGCCCGTTGGAAACGCCGGTCTTAGGCACTGTTCCGGTAACGCCAGTCAGGCCAACGGCTGAAACTGAAGCAATTGTCAAACATGAATAAAGTGCAACGGTAGAGAGGTGGGATAACATGATGAGTATATTGGCATACGAGGAGAACGAGACAGGTAGAGAAGTAGACCTTATATGTGGTGCATACACTGCCTATCTTGATGCTGAGCATCGCGTCCGAGTCGTACCCGCAGGTGTGTAGGCTGCCATATCTCAGTATGTGAGCGGCGCTGTCGTGTTGGTTCACGAGGTGGTTGTGCCCAGGCCATAGCTGCTGAGACCCGTGCCTCTGGATTGTGGGTGTATTTTGGGCCTTGGATGATACAGCTGGCTACACCTGTGCCGTACTGCAGCTTGGAGTACGTCATCTTCTTGTAATATCTTGCATTTCTGTGTCGTGGCACAGCCTCACTAGCAAGGGCTGGGGATGGAGCAGTAGTGAGCATTGCGGTTGTCGTGAGGAAAAGGAAGAAGCTGTCAAAGCGCGTTCTTTGAGGGCAAAGATGAGTCGCCGAGAATAAGCCGGCGAGCAGCCTTCGACTACACTGTCTGCTCTTCTTCCTACAGGTACCTACGTTCTTCACACGCGTAGCAGATCCGATGCTCCATCTACCAACATCTACTTTTTGTCGTGATGACAGCAGACGTCTCATACGCCGCCCAACTACACTGATGTGCGCCGCGCAGGATTCTCATGCGGCACATTCCCTTGAGCATCCCCTCATGACTTGGTGATGCAGACGCGGCGTAGGCGCCATTTTCGAGCGGGCGGCTGGTATGAGGCGTTCTGACTCTTGGTAGTCTTGTTGGAAGGTACTTCGATGACGCTGCAGGATCTCAACGGCACGCACTCAAGCCCACTTTGCTGACTTACGTTCGTTTCACCGACGCAGTACTGAGGACACGTCGAACGGCACACTCCCATACGCCGCTGAGCTACAACACATGGCGTGCCGCACCGGAGCATATGATCGTCTCCGCCGTCGAGCTCTCGGGTCTCAACTCAACGGCACAGTTTGCTGAGAAGCGGCACAGGCGCTATTTCGAGCAATTAGAGTGAGAGACGTAGCATATGGCCAACTTTAACAGGTAGCAACCATGATGCTTGTAGAGCCCTACGGCGCGCAGTCGAGCCAACTGTCTTCATGACACCTTCTGGACGGCGTCACAGAGAAGGCAACATGGTAGGGCCATGGCGTGTTGCGTCGTTTGGCGCTTCCTCCTAGCTCCTTCGCTGATGCATCTTCGGCGCAGCATTTGTTGGTTTAATACCAAGCGCTATCAGTCGTCTTTGTGGCACGGCATCGAAGGAAGAAGCAATGCTTCTGCCTAGATCTGGCGAATACAAGATGTCGAGTCTCCCTGCTCGAATAGTCGAGAACCCCAAGTTATTCTTCCACACGTGTCCACTATGTTGCTCTTGCAAAAGTCTCCCTTGATTACAGCTCTTACGTTGCTTTTTTGCGCCTTCCAGACTACATCTGCGCTGGGCCTAGAAGATATATTCCAGGTTTACACTGGAGACAATCCTGGATCATGCAGCCCCTACCTGGCTCGACTTCGAACAATGTTCGACGAGATCCAGGCCGTCAATGGAAACATGGTCAGAAGCCTCCTTACCGCCAACTACAATAGCAATGCCGAGACTCGAAAGTTACTGAAGACGATGTTCGACATTTCACCGGCCGCCAACGACCAAGAACCTACCACTGGACTGGATGCCGAGAAGCTCAAGAAAGTTCGAAGTAAGTACCTGTCTCGCACTTCTCGAAGCTTACTGACCTCAGGCATAAAGAGTGGTACGGCGATGTGGATGGAGAATTCGACGCTCCAGGTAGTGATGTCAGCAAGCCTCAGCTCTACTGCGACAGCACCTTCATGCAGTACAAAGCGCCGGAAGATGAAAACCCCGAAAAGCCAGGAGAGACTGTGGCGGAATCTTTCGGAGATGAAAGCAGTAAGTCGGTGTATCTTGAGTTCATGTGATCGAGACACGAACTAATCGTCCGGACAGGTACTGTACGATCGTTGCTATTATCATCAAGTGTACATCAGGCACTAACGTACTGCAGAGCTGGTGGTACTGGATACCAACTCAGGGCCAAGGCGTTTGGCTTGAACTGGCGAAGTCGGGATGGGCAAAATTTGAGGTCGACAAAGAGAACAAAGCTGCAGGCCCGACCTATTGCGCCAGTGCCGGCACTGAGGGCTGGACGATCCAGAACGACGAGGTTCGCACCCAGCCTATCATCGTCCTATGCCCTGCTACGTGGAAGAAGAAGACCACTCGGAAAGGAGAGATTCCAGACCTGCTTGACACTTCACCGCAACCCGATGGCACGGTTCTCGATGTGATGGAGCCAAGATGGCTTACGCTATACCATGAGCTGTTTCATCTCGTCTTTCCGGGTAAGAAGTTACGCTACCCGACTATGACTTTGCCGAACGGCCGTCTAACAAGGGTACAGAGAGAGACGAGGACGATGAAGACGAGGGAGACGACGGCGGCAGCAGCGACGGCAGCGACGGCAGCGTAGACCTTGTGCAATCTCCAGACTCCAGGTACTACAAGGCCAGACGGAGTGGCGGTCGGCCCGTACCTGAGTAAGCATTGTTTGACTGCCATGAGTGAACATCTCATCGATACTGATTGTCAACAGGTGGCCAGGGCAGAAGTCGGCCTTCCTCAAAACAGCTCGCAATACCGGCGGCGCCATCGAATGCATGTATCTTGCTCTGTACGATGCTGCTAGTCCGGCTGAGACCGACGTCAACAAGTGGTTATCTACCAAGAATCCCGAGTCTTATGCTTGGTTCGCTGTTGGGAATTACCTGTCCCAACTTGGAATGAAACAACAAGACTGGTCGACCGGAGCTTGCAGAGACAAGGGATCACCCGCGCAGACGGTCACAGTCACTGCGGGTGCGATCCCACGGCGTACAGCGAGCCCTGATATCATCCCTACGACCACAGCGTCCGGCATGAGCACCTTTGTAGCCTGACGCGAAGCAATCATGCGGTACAACTGGGTGAGGGGTTCAGAAGCATAGGGAGATACACAGGTAGCGGTACGGGCTCCGCGAGATCATGTAGCATGCGCGGGCTCACGTTCCTATGGCATTCAGTAAAACAAATGTTGGGAGGGGTTGAAATTGGCTATCGTAACGTCACGTGTATGTAGATCACAATCTTGGCAGGCAATCAGGCAGAAATCGTGTGACGAAGTTTGAGCGAGGAGGTCTGCAACAACGTGACCATTAATGCCAAATCTTCAGCCACTGCAGTTTGCTCAGTTTCTTTTAGATAACAGTACGTTCAGTGGCGCTTTCCACGGGTGCTTGGTCGATTGTGCGACAACAAGATGACAGGTAAGCATGCATCGACTGCGCCGCAACGCAGCATCCACTTGCACTCTGCTTGAGTCGTCTCGTTCCTGCACGTCGCGAGCTGAGCACTGCAACTCGCAAACGCTGGCCAGGATGGACGTGGTTATCAGTGGTCGTGGCTTTCATCTACCACAAGAGGTAGTCGACGTGGTGTGCGCGGGTCTACACCAATCTACCGACCTTCAAGCTGCTCGCCTCGTGTGCAGAAGCTTCAACTTGGCAGCCACACCTCTGATCACCAACATCTACAAACAGCCGTCAGAGCTTTTGACACACATTCGAAGCTCAGACAGAGACAATGCGCAACTCTACATAGCAAGCCCACCGAATGAGGGTCCATTGACGATATGGACTTACCTCCAAATACCGCAGGCGATCACACTTGAAGATGCGAAGTCTGACACTGGCAAACGCTTCATCAACCTACTGATGGCTCCGGATGATCCAACTGCATACCGGCAGCGCTCTAGTGTTGGCCGAAAGGCAACAGCATGGGGCCGCAGCCACGAAGACAAAGACGTGATGCACATTATAACCCGTAAGTTTACCGTTGACCGGGTAACATCACATGTCGCTAATCCTCTCAGAATGGGCGTCCGTGACTGCATTAGAGGCGTATCAGCGAAGTACGGAGGCCGCCGCACTCACCGCTTTCTTGGAGACGCTCTGCCCTGGTTGTGTCGGAGGCTCAAGAAGCGAACGTACCCCATTTCCGCCAAAGGTACGACGCAAGCGACCGCTGTTTGGAGGGTACTATGAAGTCCGAACCATCTACTTTGATAGTTCTATGACGCTGGAGCAAAAGGCCACGTTGGATCGCACCATGCATCTGAAGAAAACCAACACCCCCGTCCTGACAATTGGTAAGGCTAGGCCTCCATGGCCGCTCACCAAGAGCTGTTGGTGCTGGATGCAAGGGCTTCGTACGACCGAAGATGGGAGACGAGTAGTTGCGGCGAGATTTCTTTTTGACTGGTGGAACCCTGAGACCGAGCAAGGCTATCAAGCCAGAGAGGAGCGTCGAGAGGATAAAAATGGCGAGAAGCGGAAGATCGTCGACATCTTTGAGGACGAGCTTCGTGCATGTGGCATGGTGGCGCACGAGTCCCTACACTGCAATTTCAAGCGCGGTCCCTTCGACAACTGAAGCTTATGTGGACACAGAGTTGATCCCAGTTTCATTTGAATTGTTTGCAGTTGTGTGGGGATGCTGCTCTACCAGGTATATATAACTCGTAACAAAGAGCCGACATGGGAGCAGCCAGAACGTGGTTGCAGATTCTTAACAGCACTATCGGTATCCCACAGTCATGAACTTGCGTGCTGTTCGTCTCGCGCGTTTGCTACCACATAGCCTTTGTCGGTCAGCTACTTTATCAATCAGCGGCCCCTGGGATAGCGCCATGTCTTTCCCGCACATACCTGCAAACTACCGGCGCCATGGGATCTTGCTTCAGTTGCTGCGAAGGGCATCCGAACAACAGGAAAGAGACCGAAGATATTCAGCGGGGACTGCGTCAACCCTCGTCAGGTCAACAACCACCTGGCATGACGTCAACACAGGACCGCCCACCGTCCAGGATAGCGGGGCCGCTGGTGCAGGCAGGAGAAGAAGACAATGATAGCGTAGATACCATCGAGGAGTCGTCGACCGTGTACCCAGTCCGCGGCGGCATAAGCGTGCGAAAGGAGACCGACTTCCAGGAAGAGACTGTGGTTCCGGGCGGTGCTGGAGCTCAGCGGGGGGTGTCGAATGTCATCGAGGGACCTATTAGGTCAGGCGGAGGAGGTGCTTAGGTAGGTGAGCCTGGTGAGGGCTCGAGTCGCAAGGCTCAAAGGAGGCACATGATAGGCACGATTGGTAGCAAAAGCATGTGCGTCCATGTCGGACCTGTCGCTTGTCGAACGTCCACAAAGCTAGGATCAGTGTAAGCACTTAGCTGCCAACAAGTCTTCACTCTATCATGTCCTTGATCTGGGTCTGCCAGATTGTTCAACATGAGCACGGTAGCCTCCAGGTGCACATTTCCGTGACGAATGGTCTGCATTGCCTCAGGCGGCTGCACATGCATTATGCATGTGTCTTGCCGTAGGCTGTTTGCTCTGAAACAGCACCCATGTGAGACCTGTCTGCCTCCACCTCCTGAATGCAGCATACGGGACTTCAAAGACATAGATTACGAGCAATTCGCAGGCCTCTTTCCTTGAACCAAAAAGAAAAAATCCTCCATATACATCTCGAACCATGGGCAACTTCCTCAACTGCTGCGGCAAACGCACCAAAGCCCAATCCAACAACATGAATCTGTCCAATCTTACTGGCACAATCGGCAGTCATCACCCACCAGAAAGGCCAAGAACGCCGACGGAAGAAGCAGCTGCAGAAGCACGACGTACAGTGTATGAGCGAATGCAGCGTCGCCACTCTGAGGTGCGCTGGCAGGGATCGAATCCACCCGCGGCCCAGGAATCCGATCCGGATGCCATCACGCCTATAGCCCGCGGCTCCAATGCTGGCACAAACATGATGAGCGCCCCGCATGACCGACAAGTCATGTATGACCGCCTACGGCGCGGAAATCCAGGGGCACCAGATGCATCGTCACAGGCGGAGAGTAGCTCTCCTGCGCTATCTCTGCCAAACCCCTTCATCGGCGGAGCCGAGGAGCGCAGGAGTCGGACGGCAACAAGGGGAGAAGATGTGGGCGAGGCCGGACAGGAAGGCTCTTTCGGTGTTGAACAGCACGGCGGAACTGATGCTATCGACAAGAGGCCTAGGGGACTGAGTATCGGCGAGAGCGTGCGAGCGGTCCGGCAGATCGAGCATCGCAGCTCGGATGGTCTTGACACAAGCGTAGAAGGTGCCGAAGAGGGAAGATGATGTTGCGACTGGGATTCTTATGGCGATCGAGACAGTGTACGTGGTTGAGGAAACAATAGGCTGCAGATACTACTGTACAGCGGCCTTGATCGGTCTGGAACACAGATCTGAAATCGGGTTGCTTTCGAACCACGTGATGGATGGCGATACTGTGATCACCTCGATCTAGATACTAGATATGCGCTGTCCAGCTCGTCAGATATATCTCGTAGATCACACGATACAAGATACGGAGAACATACCAGATCAACCAGCAAACAAAGCCACGCTTCCACATATCGCATCTCCAGTGACTGCTCCACCGCTACCCCATCTACGTCGATGGCAGATCGACGGCAAACTCCACTGCTCCACCTTGCACACTTCAATGCTACGAATACTAACTTGCGGTCTCCTGCCCCTCCCCAAAAGCACGCCTCCAGGCCATAACCCCTTGAAAGAGAGGGATCCCACCGCTCCAGATGTCAGAGGCAGAAGAGCAAGCATCGCAGGTAGGCACCGCTACTACCAGCCCCGGAGCGACAGGCGCCCGATCATCATTACCGTGGTCGAGCACGTCCGCATTGGTGGCGGCAGATAACCAGGGTATGAGCAATATACGTCCACGAGGCAGACGTGGAGGGCTGACAAGCTGACAGGCACCGAGGTCGAAGAAAGACCAGGGCGGATACTGCTGTCCGGGAAGCCCTTGCCGAAGAAGCTGCAGAAGAACAGGCCAACGAAGCCATTGGCAACTACAGTGAAACGCGGTCGTACCCGGAGATTCGTGGACATGCTGAAGAAACCCTTCCCATTCAACGACGCCAAGCCGCCCGCAGAGCCGGAAGAGCCAGTCGAACCATCCTTCAAAGTTCTCCCTCGCAGATCAATGGAAGAAAGACAGGGCCGTTTGGAAGAGAATGCAGTATACCGCAACGTCAACGGTGAACTCGTAAGGTTCTCTCGAGCCTCGTCAGAAGAGGCTGAAGAGCGTCAGCTGGTAGTCCGGAACCCCGACACTGATGAGCCTCTGCTTAGACCGCCACAGAGACCGACATTGTATCAACAGCTGTCTGACACACGCCTGAGTACGAGTGGTTTGGCGAATATACCTGTTGCTGATCTTGACGATCCGCTTTGGGGGTATCAGACGCCGCCGAAGACTCCAGCATTTGGGGCAGGTGATAGTCGCGAGAGCTTGCCTAGTCAGCTGCGGGTGGCGAGTGCGCCCCCCAAAAGTTTGCTAAGGCAGAGTTTGTCTATACTCATGCCGTTCGCGTCGACAGCACAGCCACAGCAGAAGCACGAGGATGTGCCTCAGTCCGACGGGCACGGGCAGAGTGGAAGGACAGTCACTGCAGGTGCTGGCGACCTCGTACCTCCTACACCCACGCCTCTGGAAGCCTCCACGAACGACCGACCTATGCACACCGACCAGAATCCAACAACTCAGGGCTCAAGCCCAGTCACACAACCAGATTTGCGAACCCTATTGCAGGAAGGACGGACGCAGGAAACTCCAATGCCTCGAAAACCAAGTTTAAGTGCGAGTAGGCAGGCCAGCATAGCCGAAGGCGAAGGTCTAGCAGAGGAAGGCGAGAAGTACGTTCCCTACCGGCCGTCGTCAGAGCACGAGTGGATAGTATCCAACGAGCCTGGTGGAAGGCGAAGGCAGAGTACGGGCAGCGCAGTCGGCACCGTAGAGCTGGACCCAGGGGGTGATCGGCGAAGTGCTGAGGATATAGAGCTCGACAGACAGATTGAGGAGAATCATACTAAGCCTCTCCCCAGGCTAACAGAACCTCAACATAGGCTCCAACGTGATGCGCCCGTCGGAGGTTCCGCCACCGACATCGAGAAGACCGTCATCCTTGGGCATATGACGGCTACGACTCCAGCTATCCGCGACAGCCATGCGGGCTTTCCACGCACAGCGGCCGAAGCTGGAACCCAACAGAGTCCAGATCATCGACAAATCTTAAGAGACCGTTGGGCAAGGTTCAGGCAACAGGCCGCCGGACGTCTCTTCCCGCATGCAACGACAGAGCACGACGAGAGCATCCATCCCAGGCCACTTGTTGTCGAGCGCAAGATTCTGGAGAGCGGTCCAGAACGCAGCCTTGCGAGCGAAGCCATCAATGGCAGGCCAATCGGAGACAAGCAGCCTCCAGTGATGGACCGCTGGCGGAACTTGAGACAGCAGGCAGCCGCGCGACTCAATCCGCCGACTGGGGTTTATGAGCTCGACGGCGGACCCACGGCAATCGAAAAGAAGAGCGCCGAGTATGCGGTTGTACCTGGAATGGGTATCGGGACCGCCGTAAAAGAAATCAC
This sequence comes from Neocatenulostroma microsporum, assembly GCA_022814695.1. NCBI lineage: Eukaryota > Fungi > Ascomycota > Dothideomycetes > Mycosphaerellales > Teratosphaeriaceae > Neocatenulostroma > Neocatenulostroma microsporum. The sequence continues at coordinate 16,109 of JAKLLW010000569.1, forward strand.
CAGCCATAGCGAGCAAACGGTCGCAGAAAGTTCTTCGGCAAACGGCACCAATCACTCTGTCGTCGAACCGGCATCCTCCATCATCGGTTTTGAGCCCGTAGTGCAGGAGTACGACTCGTTATACCCGCTGCGAGAGCTAGATCGGGAGGCAGCTGACCGGAATACTCCGGTAGCAAGGAAGAACGAGCTTTTGAATGAGCCGATGTCCATTGAAGAGCCTGCGACTGAGATTGACGCCAGAGGTGAGGTAGAAGACGATGTCGGCGGACTTGATCATGGAGTTGTCGAGCATGAAGCAGAGAGGCCGGTGAGCTCGATCGAGATGATTCTGGAAGAGAGTAAAGAGCCCGATCAAGCGCAAACCGCTTTGGCTGGGTCTGAGAATGGAGCTCAGGCCAGGGTTGGGAGCGAGAGGCCGAGAGATGGTCAGTCTGCAGGTGAAGCAGGAGGAATGGAAAGCTTGGCAGTGCAGGTGCAGGTGCAACTGCTGGAGGATGATGGACTCCCGGTGTTACCGCCTTCTGCTTTTGGCGAGGAGGACTTTTAACGACTTCATAGCACATCTGGGTATCATTGCAAAACCAAAACCATTCATCAGGCAAATTTGTCATGTTTGCCTTTCACCTTAACATCCAGCATAGCTTCGTGGTAATTTCCTTCCCGTCTCGCTCTCTTCAGCTTCTTAACCTCATCATCCTCCAGCCTCCTACCCACCTCGTCCTCCAGCTCCTTCCTCGAGATCTTAGCCCTGACCTTTTCCACCTTCTCAGCCTTATGCTTAGGTTTAAACCTCGCCTGCATCCGTATCCTCACCCGCGTGCTTTCCCCAGCTTCCTCCGCATCCCCTCTCAACTCAGGCGGTTCTTTCTCACTATTAACTGTAAGATATGTTTTGCGGAAAGTCTGGATCCCAAACACACCCACGGCACCCTCCACAGCCACCAATCTAAACGTCTCCTCCGGACTGATAGCCTCCCTCTGCGCCGAACATATCCCGTACTTATCGCACCCCAAATACCGCCCATGATGACCCTTGAACGTGAAATCGCTCTCACTGCCCACAACGCGTGTTGCGACCCAGACTTGGCGTATATCATGCGGTTCGGCACTGTCGGGAAGTCCCTCGACCATGTTCTCGATCTTTTGGGGGAAGACTGCTCCCAATTGGTCTACGCTGAGGGATGTGGGTGGTGTGGAGGGGAGGACAAGCATGATGGGGCCGGAAATGTCGGAGAGGAGGTCGGCGGAGACCCATTGGTTTTCGTTGTTTTCTTCGTCATCGGCGGGGGTGGTGGAGGTTGTGGTGGTGAGTTGTTTGGAGGCTGGTTCGTCATCTTCTTCGGTTGTTGTGCGTTTCCGCTTTTTTGGGGCCTTTTTGTCGCCTTTGAAGGCTAGAGGTTTGACCATGCTGGCGATGTGTATGTCGACGGAGAGTTACTGACTGTACTGGCGTCGCATGTGAAGACGTTCGTCGCGAGTCATGCTGAAGTGAATGCACGTGACAGAAATCCGACGCTTCGGGCAGCAAAACATCGTCCCTCTTTCTCCAGCAAACCCTAAAACAGGGCGGAGTTTAGGAGATCACTTCGCGCAACAACCACCATCAAACACTTTTTCCGCCCAGACACCACCCACGCGCCTTCCCATCGCAGACACACTCCCCAACGCGCATGGCAAGCACCCACACGAATCTTCAACCGGGTGTGGCAAGCGCGACTGTACATACAACACCTTCTCCATTACCCCAGCTGCGGCCGACTCGGTGACGTGCGGGAGAGAGCTTCATCAATCAATCAACCAAGTGGGGAGACTCCGCTGCGGCGACGACATCTGAGACAAGATGAGTAAAAGGCAGGCCGGCACGCAGGGTGGAGGCGAGAGATATGGTGAGATGCAGGAGGACGACAGACATGGGCCGGTCGAGAAGCCGCAGCAGGCTACGGCTGCGCAGATGGCGAGGAGAAAGTGAGTACACCTTATCCTGTGCGCGTGATGTGAAGTGAGATGCGGCGCGGCAAATGCAGATGTGAGGATGAGATCGCGTCATTGTTGGCGCACTGTGAATGTGAGGATGAGGGAGAGTTATTGATACTTTCTGCCCCGCCAACCTCACGGAAGAAACATACTTTGAATAGAATTGCACATCTTCGTGACTTGCGCAACTGAAGCATCACGAGATCAACAAGACGCAGACACTGACGATGAATCGCCGCAGAATCCTCGCAGCGAAGAGCAAAGGGACGCCTCGTGGCAGCCGCGCCAACTCGCCAGCAGTGATACCACAACAGCAGGGCGGCAACCCGTTTCAAACCTTCGCACCACCGCCGACCGCGAACAGCTTCAACTTCAGCATACCGGGCTCCACGCCAGCACCTAGCTTCGGCCAGCCACCACCAACACCACAGCAAAATGGCGGCATGTTTGGACAGCAGAATGGCACATCTAGCTTTGGCGGCTTCGGCAACAACCAAAGTAACGGCAACGCGACTTCAGGCATCTTCTCTGGCATAAATACTGCTCCAGCGCAGACGAACGGCACCTCTTTCAGCTTCGGCCAATCACAGCCCAATTCGGCAAGTACGCCAAACACATCCTTCGGCTTCGGCCAGACACCAAATCAGAGTCAGGAGCAACCGAAGACGAACGGCTTCAATCCAAGCACGACCAGCGCTTTTGGAGGAGGCTTTGGTGGGCAACAATCCCAGCCACAGCAAAATGGCACATCTTCGGGTCTCTCATTCGGGCAGTCACAACCGGCGCAAGAGCAGACACCAAAACCGAGTACATCAGGCTTCAACTTTGGTCCGTCGCAGCAGACAAATGGCACAGACAAGCCACCCGCCAGTACTGGGTTGTTTGGCTCTGCACCTGCACCAGCAGCGACACCAGCTTCGAAGCCAGGCGAAAGCATCTTCAGCAACATCGGCGCGACGAGTGGTATCAAGCCTGGCTTTAGCTTCACTCAGAGCCAGGTGCCAACAGATGAGCCCGAAGAGCCAGCGCAGCCTGCCAAGCCCGCCTTCGGCTTCAGTCAGCCGGCTCAAACAAATGGCGAGCAAACACCCAAACCTGCTGCGAACCCTTTCGCGATGTTCAACAAGCCGAGTGAGGAGCAGACGCCGAAGCCGGCAGCACCCACATCCAACCTCTTTGGTCAGCAATCGCAGACCAACGGCGAGCCGACACCGAAGCCAGCAGCACCCACATCCAATCTCTTCGGTCAGCAGCCGCAGACCAATGGCGAGCAGACTCCCAAGCCGAATCCATTTGCGGGCTTCCAGTTCAAACAACCCGACCAGCCAGCTGAGAAGCCCGCTGAGGCAGCGAAGGAGAAGGAGAACGAGCCGCCGAAGATGAGCAATCTATTCGGCAACATTGGGCAGCAGAAGGAGCTACCGAAGTCGAACGATCTGTTTGGCAGCATTGGACAGCAGAAGAAGCCCGAGATGTCAAACCTGTTCGGACAGTCGCAAAGTCAACCTGAGCAAATACCAAAAGCGAATCCATTTGGCGTGTTTGCGCAAACGCCATCCCAACAGCCAAATGGCACGGCTACCTTCAAGTTCAATGCGCAGCAGCAAGAGGACACGAGCATGCTGAGTCCGGACAACACGCCGCATAAGCAGCCATCTCAGCAAGCGCCGACTTCTCAGCCTGCCGCGCCAGCAGAACCGGAGACGCCAGCGAACCCGAACGCTGGAAAGAGCATGTTCGACCGTCTTTCACGCGATCCACCAGCTACTGCACCAAAGGGACCCTCATTCTCGTTTGGCGCTCCCGCGGCATCGAACACCAATGAGACGGACGAGCAATCACACCCTAACGCCGGGAAGAACATGTTCGACCGCATCTCCAGGGATCCAGAACCTCCCGCCACCGCACCTAAGCCTTCGACAACACCATGGAGTATGCCCGCAAGCACGCCTGCACCTGCGCCTGCGCCTGCGTTACCGAGTTTCTCAATAACTGCTCCTACGCCAGCGGCCGCATCGTCTACCTCGACGAAGACGACTAGCGCCACACCAGCCGATCGCCAGAAGCTGAAGTCGCTGAATGAGGGTTTGCTAGGGCACTTGAAGACCGAGGATCCCAACCAGGATTGGAGTATGATCTTTCATTTCTACATTGACCAAGCGAAGAAGTTGATGGGCAAGGATGCCGTCAATGCCCCCGTGGCTCCAGCGGCGGCGCAGCCTGCACAAGCGCCTTCAAACAGCGGTGCATCGGGTTCGTCTCGAGGCTTTGGTGGTGGAGCAGTGAAAGCTCAAGCTCCTGCGCCACCCGGACGCTCGAACTACGCTCAGCCCTCTACACCTAAGCCTGCCTCTGCTAGCAACGTCTTCTCGCAGTCGACTACCACACCCAAGGCTCCGCCACCAACGAACCTGTTCTCACAAGCTGCACAACCTCCGGCCACCGCACCAGTGAATCGCAAGAGATCTGCAGACGATAATCTCACAAAGGACTCGCAGGAAGCTCCCGCCAGTGAGAAGCGCTCGCGACCGAACGAGTCCGCTACACCAATGTCTTACCCGAAGCTTCCGGAGAACGCTAGCAAGACTGCGCAGCTCTTCGCTTCGACTTTGGAAAAGCCTACACCTGCACCGAGAGCCAATGGCAGTGGGTCGCCGAGCTTTAGCCCGCCTACAGATGTCATGGCGAAGTTGAGGGAGCAGAAGGCTGCGAAGGACGCGCAGGAGAAGGGGAAGGAGAACGCGCCACCGGCATTCAAGCCTTCTACGTCTTTCAGTATCGGTGGAAGTGGCAGTGGCGAGAAGAGTGCCGAGGCACCCAAGTTTGGTTTCGCGCCTGCTACGCCTTCTGCGCCTGCGACTGATAAGCCTGCGGAAGCGCCTAAATCTGGCTTCACACCAGCTGCGTCATCTGCACCTGCGACCGACAAGCCGAAAGAAGCACCAAAGTTCGGCTTCACGCCCACCAACTCATCTGCGACTGGCGGCTTTAAGCCCCCCTCTTTCGGCGCCCCACCGAGTGGTGGCAACTTTCTGTCTGCTTTTGGACAGAAAGCTGAGAAGGAGACCGAGAAGGCGAGAAAGAGGCGTATGGATGAGGACTACGACAGCGACGAAGAGGATCGGGAGGCATGGGAGAAGAAAGACAGGGCAGAGCAGGAAGCGAAGAAGCGGAGGATTGAGGAGGCTGCTAAGGCTGGGCCAGTGTTTAAGTTGCCTGCTGCTTCTGGTGGCGACAGTGCGAAGAGTCCGGCGCCATTTGCGTTCAAGGCGCCTGGAGCTGATATGCCTGCCGAGACGAATGGTGCAGCTGCGACACCGGCAGCGCCATCTACTTCAGGCCTGTTCTCGTCGCAGACGCCCAAGCAGGCTCCTACGTCGAACCTGTTCTCGCAAACGCCGAAGCAGACTCCAGCATCCAACCCGTTCACGCAGGCAGCTGGCAGTACGCCCATGTTCAAATTCGGCGCACCGACACCGAGTAAAGGCGGTGAGGCCGATAAGGCAGAGGGCGAGAAGAACCAGGGCAAGGGCATCAATACTTGGCAGCCTAGTACGCCGATCAAGTTTGGTGCTCCTACTGGGACTGAGAGCACTACGCCTGCTGCCGCTCCGCCAGCGAATCCATTCGGTGGACTCTTTGGCTCGAGCGCGACACCGGGTACTGCGAAGAAGGATGGTGGTGCTGAGGCTGGCAAGCTTGCCCCACCATCGATTGGCTTCACCTTTGGCGCGCCGAAGACCGCAGGTAATGGTACGGCTGATGCTTCACGTGCGACTTCTCCGGGCGTTACTACCGACGGTGAAGCTTCCAACACAGCCGACGCCGCTGCTGCCGAAGGCGAACCAAGCGACGAACCGAAAGACGCCCAAAGCGAAGATAGATCTGCCCTCATGCCCTCAGACCGCGAAGGCGAAGACGTGCTCTTCGAAGTCCCAGTCGCAAAAGCTTTGAAGATGGACCAGAAGCCCACCGAGGGCGGTAAAACCGTACAAGGCTGGGTGGACAAGGGCAGAGGTCCGCTCTATATCCTCAAAAACCAAGCGACTGGCAAGACGAGGGTGTTGATGAAGATTTCACCCTCGGGCAAGGCGGTGATGAACTTTGCACCTAAGGCGATGGCGAAGTATGAGTGGTCGGGGAAGAAGACGATGGTTGGGTGGTTTGTAGATCACTTTGATGGCAATAATGGGGGGAAGTTGAGTCAGTGGAGTATTATTGTGAAGGAGCCGGAGGGGGCGAAGGAGATTGCGAGGGTGCTTGAGGAGGAGAAGTCGTGAGGTCGGCTCGGCTGCTTGATTGTGTGGAGGGTTGGTGGTTGCATTGCGCGGCGTTTGTTGGTGGTGTTGGTTTTGGGCGAGAGCGACTGTACAGTGCAGCGCAACAGTAAGAGCGAAAATGTGCTGCTTGGAATCGGCATGGCTATGGGCATAGCATTGGGCGCTTACTACTACTGGTGACGAGTGGAGAGATACACGCGAATGAGATGGACATATGGGCTGGGCGGTTCTTGCGGCTTGGCCGCTATGTGTAATTCAATGACTTTTTAGACGAGGAGATAAGGAGGGGCTTGGACTTGTGGCAAGACTGTTCTGGGCAGCGTCGCTGGAGGAATTGTTCGCTTACTGCTAGTTGTTGCTTTCGGCCGATGAGGCTATGTGCAATCTGGTGATGTGCGAGGATTCTGATGGTGGGCTGTGAGGGGTGGTTTGTGGTACGTAGGTCTGAGAAATTCTTCATTCTCACTTGTCTTCCAGCTTTGGCCTCACTGTCGCTGGGAGGTCTTTCACATGCGGTCTATGCTGGGCTCCTGCCTTTTCCGGAAGTGACATAAGGTTTTGCTTAGCGCGTGACACTGCTTGGGTAACGCCTTTAAAAGCTTCATTCCCACCTTCACCTCCAGCCCTCAAGTCACTCTCACTTCGGACCTGGAGGCCTCAACATCTCAATAAGATCACACGGCCAGGATACGAACATGGCGGACGACCTCATCGCAACAGACGCTTCAACAGAGGTAATGTCAATCTTACTCATCACCGCGATCTCCATCAAGTGACCTAATGAGGCCGCAGCGGACGACGAAGGCGAGCGACCCGCTCGATGAAGAGTTCGGCAAACGCACGTCACAGCTAAAGCAGGACGGCAACGAACCATGTTACCTGCTCGAGCTGCCAGCCGAATTGCGCAATCACATCTACGAGCTTGCATTTGCGGAGGGCGAATGGGGAACGCTGGACCTAATCACAGCGGCACCACCATCGAGAGCGTTGCTCAGGACCTGTCATCAGGTTCATGACGAAGCAGCTGGAATTTACAAAGCTGCATACTGCGACACCCACTTCTGGAGCAAGAACTACTTCGAAATGAACCTAGACTACAGCAGGTTCACTACGGAGAGAATGTTGAGCCACGAAAAGGTGCTCGAGGTGGTGCAGCGGTGGAAGACGATACCCGACTACGTGAAGGACAGCTGGGATCATATCACTGAGCTCATAGTCACTCAGAGGAACAACCCAACCGTAAGCGACCGAGGCCTTCGTGGAGGGTACAGACGAGATACCCTACTACCAGATGGAGTGTGGCAGTACGATTACGGTGAAAATTGGGACTACGAGTATTACATCTGTGTGAGAGTGGCAGCGGATGGCGACATCGTCGCAACTCATTTCTCCGACCCGGAGAATGCTAAGGTACGTAAGTCGGAACTGCCACTCGCGCCGATGAAGATCCAGCTGGCCCGCCTTACGGGAGCATATCCAAGAGGCTACCGGGTGGAAGACTTCGAGTGAGGGGTGTCCTTTGGGAGAAACCAGCAGCCCAGAAGCGTAGTAGGCAGCAATCAGCTCGGAAGGGCATGGGCGGAGCGTCGCTTGGTAGGGCTGTGAGAGGGAAGCTTAGCGAGGTCTGCTTGATTCAGGTATGCATGCGGCCTAGAAGGTTGTGCTGGGGCTCTGGGGCTTTGCAGTCCTGCCGATTGTTATTACATAGTCGAGCAGCTGGAATCGATGATCTCCTAGATGCATCAATACATGTCGCGTCCGTGTCACTCACTTCCACAAAGCGAACCAGACCACAGTTCCCGCTGTTTGCTCGTGCTCTGTGATGGAAGACTGGATGGACCGGCATCACCTCTGTCTCCCCTCAACTCCCACCCGACGCCCGCTCGCGACATGGAGCCCGGCCAAGGCGGAGAAGGGACATCTCTCCTGTCGGTGCTCATGCTCATACCGGCGTAGCACAACCTTTCCACTCGGCGGCGTAGAAGCGGAGCTGATGTCTCATCGTCGAGTGTTGTTTCTACCACATTTGGCTTACCAGACAAGATGGGCTTAGGGGTGTCTGGTCTCGGAAATGACCTTCTAGGTTGCTCGAATAGAAGTGCCTCATGAGGGCTACAATGGTCTGATCGCTGGTGTCCAACCCATGTCGGATGTCCCCTCATACGTGGCAATACCGTTCCCTTGAACATTCCCGAGCACGTGCAAAATAGTCAGTACGTCTACTTCTTGCTTCGTTGAAGTTGTGAGGTTACTGAAGGAGCGCGCCATCTTCGTGTTTTCGCACTGACCAGCAATGAAGTCATAGGGTCAATAACGCGTACTTACCATTGCCCTCTCAACTCGCATAACACTCCCATCAGGAGTCTGTACGACACCAAAACAACCTCACTGACAACTGTGGGCTCGATACCCCCGTGGAAACATGAGCGAATCACCCGAGACACACAATGCCACGGACGATGACCCCTCGGACGAGGTCAAGCGCGCTCTCGCGACTTGCTTAGAGGTCATTGACAATGAGGGCTCCTTCGCAGTTGCTGGCAGAAAGGAAGACACCAATCCTGGCCTTCGTATCGATGGACTGGGAGACTTTGGGATGCCGCTATCGGAGGCTGAAGTTCGACGCATTATTCAGAGTGCCCGGCAAGCACCATTCGGCAAAGGCAAAGAAACCGTCGTCGATACCTCTGTGCGTAACACATGGGAAATCGATGCATCGCGTCTGATGCTACGCCATCCGAGATGGTCTCACCATCAGCAAGACATACTTGCCGAAGTCTGCGAAGGGCTAGGCATCCCGGGTGGCTCCGAGCATGTAGAAGCTCAGCTGTACAAGCTCCTCGTGTACGAGCAAGGAGCTATGTTCAAGCCACACAAGGACACCGAGAAGGCGCCTCGCATGTTCGGGACGCTCGTGATATGCTTGCCAAGTCAGCACGAAGGTGGCGAGCTTGTTGTCAGCTTCAATGGCAAGTCGCAGACATACCGCTCGGACGAAGTCGGCCAATGGGCGTCCTCTTACCTCGCTTGGTACGCCGACGTACTTCATGAGGTCAAGCCTGTTACCTCCGGCTACCGGGTGGCTTTGACCTACAACCTTGTCCACACCGGACCGTCTTCACTTCCGACGTTTGCAAAGCCGGCACAGCAACAGTCCGCTCTCATCACCGTGCTTTCCAACTGGCTCAGCATTTGGAAGAAGATGGAAGATGGAGAGGACCGAGAGGCCTGGGCACCAAGCCAACTCATCCAGCTGCTCGAGCATGAGTACACCGAAGCGAACCTAAGGCTCGATCACCTCAAGGGCAGGGATCGAAAACGTATCGGCACCCTCGCCAACATAGCAAAGGAGACTGGATTCGCTTGCTATCTCTGTATAGTGGAGAAGATTGTCCGAGGACCCGTCGATGAACAGGACCCAACGGACGTAATGTATATTGGCGGCACTCCCAGCGATATCGACGACGGCTACGATGAACATCACTCACTCATGGACGAAAATGAAGTGACATACTCGCTAGCCACGGTGGTAGACCTAGATGGGACAGTGGTCGCGAGAGAGCTCAGCGTTGAGGAAGATGACTTTCTACAGCCATACGAGCCCCAAAGGACCCCAGATGAAGAAGAGTTCGGCGGATGGACAGGCAACGAGGGCGCCGAGACGACACATTGGTACCGTGATGCTGTAAGTGCCCGCTTTGAGTAGTGTCGGAGGATGAGTATTGACCGACATTCAAGGCTGTGGTCATAGTGCCGCAAGACATGGCCTTTGACTTTGTGCTCGACGCTGGTGCATCTAGCGTTGAGGCGCAAAACATGATTTACGACGAGTGCCAGAAGCTCAAATCTGACCCTTCCAACACGCAACGACGAGAGGAAATTCTCCGCATGTGCCGACCTGCTGCGAACAAGCACGAGGACGAGGACATGGCCGCCTCAGTGATGGAAACGTATCTTGAGCTCGACCGACTTGACCTCATCCCAGATGTGGTTCGTTCCTTCAAGAGAAATGTGTCGTATAGGATGATGCAGATACTCAGTAGTGCCGTCACCGAAAGGGGCTTCGATCAACTTCGCAATAGGTAAGAGCTCCATCCCACGAGGGGACAGTAAGCTGACGGTCTGTGAAGCTTCGATGCCGTAGCATCGCACTGGGGCGCCAGGGGTGGTCTCGTCGACTACGTATACAGCACGCTCGAGTGGGATATCCGCTATTGGAAGGAAGCTGATCAGGAGCAATATCGCCAGTGGATGGCGGAGAAGGCTGCAAATGCGCTCGCTGGCCTCGGGTCTTTGCATATCAGCGACGCAAATACGCTCTTCGCCATCATCAACAGTCAGAGGCCTGATATTCAATGGGTCTCGGAGAAGTATGTTGGGCGTGCGCTGCTTGTTCTGTGGTGCTCTTTCACTGACACGAACTAGAATGGTACCAGTCGTTCATCGATGTGGCAAGAACTTTCCGTTCGCGTGGGCCCTGGGCGATTCCCTTGTATCCGGTGTGACCAAGGGCATGCTCGACCGCTCAATGGCGGCATTGCTTGTCCGTGCCGCAATCTCTACGCCTCTGACGATCTCAAGATTGACCGACAGCTCTGCCGGCGAACCCGGCGACAACGACATATACACGAACGAAATGCTCGTAGGCTTACACGGAATTACGCTTGAGCTAGAGATGGCGAGTGAGACAGACTTGCTGATCCGGAGGATCAAGACGCAGACGATGGATGCCGACCGCAAGATCTTCGATACCTTGATACTGCCGTACCTCAAGGATCTGGTGCCTCTGATGGAAAGTCACAACATCCCAATGGACTCGGAACCGTACTACGACCTCTTCCGTACCGCTGTAGAGCAATACATCACCCGCCACCTTCCCAAAGCGCCTCACATGGAAGCTCCGTATCGCAAGCGTGGATGTGGCTGCATGGAATGCAAAGAGCTGGACGAGTTCTTGATCAGCCCGGGACTAAAGGAGCAACGCTTTCAGAGACCGAAGCCGGCGCGGAAACATCTTGAAAGTCGACTTGCGAACCCAGAAGGTTTGACCGTAACGACCCAAAAGCCAAAGCAGGGTAGGTGTGAAGTCCTGGTCATCCTCAAGGAGAATGGCGAGTTTGAGCGTATGAACTGGGAGGACGATTGCCGGAAGGCGAAAGAATCGCTGCTGAAACTAGCAGAGGAAGATGATCTCAGAGTGTTGCTTGGTGATCGATTCGCTGATGTTGAGCGCCTTGGCGAGTTTGCACCAATGAGACAACGCGCAGATGATCACCTGCGTGCTCTGACAGACGGCCCAGGGCCCTATGATGGTAAGCCAGAAGCGCAACTTGCTTCCCGTACGCCGTCGGGGCCTACTCCTACTCGCACATGGCTGGATCAATCTTTCGAACTCGACGACACGGCCCAGATATCGCAAGATGATCTCTGGAAAGATTGGCAGGAGTACACCCGAGATTTGCCCTCTACGACGGAAGAAGCCAAGTGGGACGTCACCAAGGTATTGTCCGTGGTGTTCGCCACGTTCCCGGCAGCGATGCCAAGCCTCAGTGACGAAGGCAGGCCGGTGATCAACGGCCTTAGAAGGCGGTCGATGACAGAAGGCTCGAGGGAGAGACCGCCACTGGGTGTTGTTGATGCCAACCGCAGCCCCCCGAAAGCAAATACTGAGGGCAAGCAGAACAACTCGGGCAAGAGGCCGCATATCGTGTCAGGGCCTCTCGGTGAGGTTGATATGAATGATCTACCGGAGCCCGGCACTGCGCGGGCTGCGGAAATGCTTGACGAGGTGAGAAGGCGGCGTGAGGAGCTCGCGGAGAATGATCTGGATGAGCCGCCAGCGAAACGTATTGCACTGGAATGAAGTGGTTCGCCTTCGCTTGTCGCATGTCGTGAAAGACATTGTGTCAGGAACAACAGCTCCTCTCGGAAGGTCCCAGCGGTGAGCGATCCAGCATCATAGCGTCACGCTATATAAGCTTCATGGTCATTGCAGCGTCTACAGCAGCTTCCGTATGGCGAGCCGAGTCGGAAATGCCATGCCCGTCTGCTAGAGTACCACACCGTTATCGCAGATGGGTTGTTTTCGGCAGGTTAGGGTAGCTGTCGCTCAGACTTCCCGAGTGGACTTGAAGCCAATGTTTCCCTCCTCCTTCAGACCCCACTTGTTCACTTCTTGTCCCGTGATAACACGTCGGTCCAGACTGACCTCTACAGCCTTCCGTCCTTTCCTTTTATCCTTCAGTCCGTCATCATCAATGTCAAAATACACGGCCCACTCTCCCGGCTTCTCCTCAATCGCTAGAAACCCTTCGAACTCATCGAACGTTACACTGGAGTCATTGGCGTCGCTCGTCCAGTCAAAGCTGCCAACGTGGTGCTCTATACTCCCGCTGCGATTCGCATATCTGAGCTCATGGGTATCCTTGTTTATGTATATCCAATTCAACAACGGCGGGTCAACGGAGACAGTGCTCACAAGCCCTCTTGTGAACGGCCTATCATCATCCGGATATGGAATATAGAATCCCGTGAATGGGTGATGTGTCTTGTCTTTCGGCCAACCGGTCTCTGTATCCTTTGCTTCTATCCATAACTTGTCGTCGTGCAGCGTTACGATACCGTTGTGAAGTTCTTCGTCAGGCCCATTGCGATCGTCTGGTTCAATAGAGACATCGATGTGAAACTTCATCATACGCGTCTGGTTTGAGGCTTCTGCATTCTGCTTGCGCTGCTCCGAGACGCCTTGGGCAACGCCTGTGGTGACTGAGATGGCGGTGGGTAGGACTGTAGCGAGGGAGACGGCGAGGCCGAAGACTGCATCTACCATCTTGAACGCGAGGTGTAGGGAGATACCAGAAGATACCCCTACCAGTATAAAGGTCTACAGTCTTGCCATGGCAGGAAAAGCATGTGAACTTGTTGACCGTCAGATGACCACGAAACGGTTGTACGGACGTTTACACGGCCAAGCATTTCTGGTCACGCTAAGGGAGATATTCTTGGATCGCCCTTTGACTTCGAGGTCTCGATTGCTTCCTGCACAACCTCAACAGCGACGTCGACCTGCTGAACCTGAACATGGCCACGCAGGTGGGAGCTCGGCTCGTAGAGCGAGTCACAGCCGGACCTGACCCG